>JBBPCZ010000089.1:13686067-13696091 GCA_037974445.1 Brycinus macrolepidotus | reverse complement strand
ATATACACACACACACACACACACACACAGGAGCTTGGCTGATTCATATGGTCTTTGAGATTGATGAGTCAAAATGGAAATGTAAGAAGTGAAAAGTATTCTTTTCAAATAATATTTTATGTTTAAATTCAGTAATGTTTTGTAATCTAAATTCAAATATCTTTTAATTCAGTAATGTTTGACTAAAGGTACAAAACTTTCAAAATAATGCTTATATTCACCAGTAGCAAAGTACAACTACTCGAGTGTCTTCCACCAGCGTTTATCACGTCGTTTCATAATTCACTGGCTTATGGTCCGTCCACACATGAACTGTATGCACAGTGTACACACATTTTCCTTCCACGTGGGGCTGGAACTGTTAAAAGCAGGCCTGGTTTGAGATTTCACACCGGCGCCATCAGAGGCCCTCTGATCCACCAGCTCAGACAGACAACCAAGAGAACAGGCCTCGTCCACGCCGCTGAAATCGAGGCCTAACTCTAGTTTTCCTCTCTTCATGATTCTAATCAAAGCACACACACACACAAATACTATAACCTCTCCCTCCCTTTTCACACTCTTTTTCTCTTTCTTACCTTGGTTGTGGTACTCAGGAATCACGTTGACAGACTACGCCCTTAGTCTCTATCACTTTGCCTCTCTCTCTCTCACTCTCTCTCTCTCCCCCACAGCTTGTGACTCTGCTGTCACTTCCTCCAGTCTTTCTCTCTCACCCGTTAGAGGTTTCACCCAGCCTGTGAAGCAACAGTTCCTCTTTAAACTCTTTTCTTATGCCTTTCGACTGTGCATAGAATGTGGTTTCTATTCCTTTTACTGAGATGCATCCTGTTTTGCTTTACTACTTTGTAATCAGTTACAAAAACAAAAAATCGGGGCTCAGACTTAATCACGCACAATGTAAGGTAAATACAATGTCAGAAAAAAATGACAATGCTATGAAGAGTCATGACAGTGCCATAAAGGTCGTTCCCTGGGGGGAGGGGGGGGGTCACGCAGATAAGCTCTGGTGCTCCTCTCTGAAGAATACAATGAAATGACGGGTTGCAATATCAGATGGAGACAGTGTCCCCTGTTGGACAAGGTTTGTAAACACTTTCAGTACTTTCTAGTATTCTGGAGACCATGTGATGAAGACATGGTTGGGGTCTAGTCTGTCTAAAGGTCATTTACACCTACCTTGTTTGTACACTAGATTTTTTTGGGGCCTGAACTTTCAGCCAGAACCCAAATACGGCCTGAGAATTTTCTGTTCAGTTGGGCAGCTGGTGGCCTAGTGGTTAGGGAGTTGCCTCTGCTATCAAAAGGTTGTGGGTTTGAATCCCAGGACCACCAGTGGCACCACTGAGGCACCCTTGAGCAAGGTAGCATCCCCACACACTGCTCCCCGGGCGCCCCCTTTTGGTGGCAGCCCCCTGCTTCACTTGGTGAATGGGTTAAACGCAGAGAAAGAAGTACACACTGTGTGGTGTGTTCATGTGTGACTATAAGGGGCCACTTCACTTCATCCTTTCCCCAAACATCATCAAGTTTTGATGCCAACACTGACCTGAGAGCACCAAAATTGTCCCAAACCAGCTCATTATGAAACCTGACAGGACAGTTGTCCAAAATTAAGTTTTGCACACAAATATTCAAGCAGTAATCTACACTTACTGTCCACCCACTGATGCCTTGCAGTTTACATTTACAGACTGTAGTCCATCTCAATGGTAGAAACCCAGCAAGTTATCATTCACTCATTAAGAGCTGAGCAGCTGTTTATCAAATGTGAGTTGTGATGTCAAAACAGGGTTTATTCTGTGACTGTTCAGTGTTGAGAGCACAGCATTTATGAAATATTACACTCTGGTTAATACATTACGTTACATTACATTCATTTGATTGACGTATTTATCCACGGCGACTTATAATACGAGGAAACACTCAAGTTTCAGGACAGTGTGAGAACCAGAGGAGAGTTCTAAGTGCTAAATCTTCACGTAGGGAGCAGTGCAAGAAGAAAGATAGATCATCAGGAGAGATGCTCTCTGACTAGATGAGTCTTCAGGAGCAATTTACAGTGGTAGACAAGTGCAGTGTTTGTAGACTTACCTGAGGATTTTCATTCCCGCTTGGACTGGGTACCAAACCTCTAACCTTCTACATGCAGGGCAGTTGCATAACCTACTGTGCCATCCTTAACTCTTGGCTTCAATCGTTGTCTAAATGTGTGGTCGATCACTAGTTCTACCAACTTCCAGATGTGTGTTAATAGAGTGTGTGCACTTAATAATAGTGTAGTGATCAAGAACTCCAGCGGCACTGCTGTGAGTGATCCACAATTCTATTCCATGTCCTTGGAGAACAGATTTTAAGGGTTCACTATACAGCACAACCGTATAAAGAAAAGAGTTTAAACACTGGGATGCTTAAGGTCATTTCATGCACCTCATTCAATTTCATGTGCTCCTAAAGTGTCCTTTAATGGAAAACGTACATTATATGCACCCAGGCACAAGCACGCCTCTTTTAAGTGTCTAATATTGGGGTTTTTTAGCAGGACAGTGAAATTAAATGGCTCATCCTCAAACACTTGGGCTATTTGCCAAGGAACCAGAATTTTGACATGACTTTACAATTCCTTGAACGTACTAAGAATAGGAAGGGTATCTTGTTGAAACTGTTTTTGCAATTGTATCATGGTCTCACAAGAAACAATGCAGACCAACTCCATGAGTTCCCTGATTCATTATTTAACATGAAATATAATGTAACTAACTGCAGTGACCTCCTAGTGGGTCTCCCAGCTTTTCTAATAAAACCCTCACAGCCGGTTCAGAACTCAGCAGCTCGGCTGGTCTTCAACCAACCCAAAAGGTCGCATGTCACCCCACTGCTGGTCGACCTACACTGGCTACCCATGGAGGTCCGAATTAAGTTCAGTCACTAACTTTTACCTACAGAGTGACAGCTGGGTCTGCACCCAGCTACCCTAATCCCATCATTCAGCCTTATGTTCCTACTCGCACCCTCCACTCCTCCAAGGAACATCGTCTGGCTCCGCCCTCCCTACACACAAGGTAAACCCAGTCCAGACTGGTCTCATTCTGGTTCCCCATTGGGTTGAATGAGCTGCCTAAGCCAACCACAGCAGCAGAATCTTCAAAAACCTCCTGAAGACTCATCTGTTCAGAGAGCATCTCCTCTCCTGATGCACTTGCAGTACTCTTACATAAACATTCAGCACTTAATTCTCTCCTCAGTTCTCACAGTCCTGAAACTTGAATTTTTCCTCGTATTGTAAGTCACTTTGTATAAAAGTGTCTGCCATGAAAGCAATGTAATGTACTGTAATGTAGAGGTGTGGACTGATTCAGTGGTTTGTTAAGGTGCCAGTAATTCCACACGCCCAAAAGGGAGGCTGGATCAGAACAGTTTTTCGTTCACTGCAGGGTTTCATATTAAGGTCTTATATTGTTATCGGTAGTCAAAATGAAGTCACGGAAACCACACTGGATAAAAAAATACCCTTTTCTAAGAATAATGAAAGTATGACTGACTTCTATTGTGTGCTCAATATCTACACGTTCTGAAACTACTTCCCTCTTACAGTAAACCTCATCCCCAATGAGGGAAGTTGGGCCTATTTTAAGAAATTGAACAGCCGAGTAGCAGATCGTGAGGAGCAACTTGACTGAACACTCGGGCTTGGATGTCAGTTTTAATGTTATAGCTGATTGGTAATAATCACAGTATAGTTGATAGCACAATTACAAACACCCTTAAAACACCCTTTATGTTCCTTAAAGTCGAAACTTAAATGTTTTGGCCTGATTTTAAAGATAGCATTGAGAGCAAGAGTAGTTGTTAACCCACATTAAGCTAAATTGTGGTGCTATTACTGCTACACAGCATACAAAAAGTTTAGCTGATAATGTTACTGGACAATGTGAGTAGCAACGTTACGCTCTTGATGTATCAGAACAGACATTCATATTTCATAATTCACAACTGATTTCATAACTGAAATCATGCCAGATCGGCGCTCTAACACAAGGAATCGGGTGGTGGTCACCCAATCACGTTTGTTTATTAATAACTGAATTTAACTGACCAATCAAACTGTGCTCCTTGTAATCTGGGGCGTGCTTCATCTCCCTTTTGGGATGCCTCATTGAAAAAAAAAACAATTAGAAGTGGATATACAGAGGGGGAAGGGAAGCGTCACCCTGGCTGTATGAGGTATTTGACTAATGCGTGGTGATTAAACAGTGAAAGAACGCCGATCAATTTTATTAAATGACAACTGTGAATTCTGTCTAACCAATGAGACTGAGGGATACGAGGGACATGATGCTGCACTGCAGAAACTGAAATAACATGACAAACATATTTTGTACTACTTTTTTTTAACGTTATTAACTTTTCCTATGCTACAAACGTTACATAGAGCATCTTGTTTTCCACGAGTGAGGGACCCTTCAGTGTTTTACAGTGGCTTCTTTCTTAGAAGTTTGACTGGTACTAGGTAATCTGGGGCATGTCTTCATCTCCCTTTTGGGGCACCTTATTAAAAAAAGATAAGTGGATATAGAGGGGGAAGGGAAGTGTCACCATGGCTGTATGAGGTATTTGACTAATGCATGCTGGTTAAACAGTGACAGAACGTTGACCCTTTTTATTGAATGACACTGTGCCGTAACATGGAAGTCGTTTTAGAACGCGAGGAGCAACTCGACTGAACGCTCTGGCTTGGATGTCAGTCAACGAGTTTATTGAAGTGAAAAGACATCGAACATGACAGCAGCCAAACACAATCACGCTTCTGAAGTCCCATTCGGCATTTTGTGCTGAAGACGAAAAGACGGACAGGCAAAAGAGGTGCTTTCGAGTCCCACAGACCGCGAAGCGTGTCTTCAAGGCCTTAGGAGCTCGGATTGTTCAGTGAAAGGGGTAACAGAAGACCCGCTCAGGATCGGTGCTACTCGAAGGCCCTCTAGAAACCGATGCCTCTTCAGCTGCGAAGGCCAGTAAAGTGTTTTTAGGGACATTCTAAAACCCTTAAGGTAGAAAAGCTGAAGTGGGCTTAATGTGCTAAAACAACATAAGAACACAAGAACTTCTTACATTCTGGAGCTGCGAGTGAGAAAAATTCATCCCCTCCTTCTGTCATTTTTATCAGCATATTAAGCCATAAGGCAAGTTTCCTAATATTGTGTTTGACTGGAGAGAGAAAACAACAAAATAATGTGAGCATTTGCATTCTGTTCCGTATGTTTTCCGAGCATAAACCTATCGGAATTCTTACAAACCGATCAAACTAACGCAAATTTTGTTTATCATATGAAATTCAGCCTTCTGGTTACATGGAACTAGTAACTGATTAAAAGTAAAGCTTGATAATCACAACTTGGACATTTTATCATCTAAATTTTGTCTTTTGCATATGAACAGAGAAATTCCACCAATTTTCACTTTTCAAAATTTCTGCAATATTCAGCCATTGTGATAATCGTCCTTTACAGTGGTTTGATGCAAAATTTTTCATTGTAGAGAAACACCGACTTGGATATCTTTATAATGGTGGTATTTGGAACAAGGGGTCACATTGTATACAGTCCTAAAACAGTTTTATTTACTGTCCAAAACAGGCGGTGAATCTACATGCACCTTTAAAGTAATTATATGTGACGATGAGGGCAAATTTGCAGCAATTTTACAAAAAACTGTTTTGGGTCCCATGTTGCCTTATGACCTGCGTGTACCCCTCCACCATGACTGCACTTTTAAAACCACAATTGAGGACGAAGGTTTCACAAAACTATTGCGAAACAATAAGTCAAGCATCTATTTTGCGTGATAACTTCCTGTGACTCAGACCTTTAACAAACTTCACATCTGGTTCCTATCACTACTGCTGTGAACTTGTTTCTCTAGAATACCAAATTTTACCACTTTGAATGACTTTCTTTACAACTGACTTCACAATGACTTTCTTTTATGACCTTAACAATTGAATTTAAGACATTCTGAAAAATCAGAATTCATCTTGTATATTTATATATATATATATAATAAAAAAAAAATCACCTTTAGATTACAATTTGGTTCTTTTGCAAGACTGTTTTAATACATTAAGCCACACTTTTCTTTTCTTCCCCATGTTGAGTGTTTAGAGCATCCCCTTTTACAGTCAAACAGTAGCAATTCTGAGACAGTATTTAGACCTGTAGCATGAAAACCTGTAGGTCACACGTATCGGACTTCTCAAATTAAGAGTGCTGATCTTGGATCAGTTTTCGCCTGTTTTCTCCCAGCCTTTGTATTGATGTTGTCTTGCCACACTGGAATCAGTCCTCCTATTTGCAGGGACGTGTATCAAATACAAGGACGTTGTTTCTGGAAACCAAATACCTACACAGACAGGAGGATTTACCGTAATTGAAGCCTTATGAAGTGTGCGAAAAATCAATTTCTCTCAGTTACACGGTGAGTTTGTGCCAGATGCAGACAACACATCTTACTACACGATGATATTCCCATGAATATGATTACATTCCCAGCAAGGAGCTGATCGCAGATATGCACTCTTACCCTGAGATGCCTGATAGGCAGAAGCCCTGAAATTCTGTGAAAAGTGGCAGCCATCGTTATCACACACTACCAGTCCCCCACAGGCAACAAAATTCATATATTCTAAGAAGTCACATAAAATGACAGCAATAAGCTTCTCAAACCGGTTGCGCAATTTGTACTGCATCCAGGAGGACCGTTAAAATACGCCACTCTGAGAGAGGTGTGAATTAAGTAAGGGTAAAAAAAAATAAAAAATAAAAAATAAAAAGAAACTGTCTGGGTATCAGATAAAGAAATTTGGTTCTACAACTTAGAGACTCAATCCAATACTGCATGTGCTACCACACTGACAAGCTCGATCTAGAGATTCTCAAAGGGAAAATAAAATGTAAATACTTTAACTTCAAGTCATGAACACTGCGGATACTGGAGTGTTCTGTAAGAATAAAATCTAGTATTGCATGTCACATGTTTGACATAACATGTTTAATGATAATCTAATTAAGGCCTTACATTGAAATAATAATAAAAAAAAAAAAAACCTATCACATGAGGAGGGGGGAGTACAGAGAGATGAGTGTACATTTTGGTGAGCTAGAGTTTGTTTGGAATGGCATCTTCTTCCCTCTGTGGTCTTGTGGCGGTGTTGATCTGGATGGTGGTAGCACTGGTTCTCCTCTGCTCTCTATGATTACCGGATGGCTATGAGGCCAACATCTATCAGTTTCTGAATCTTCTGGGCAATGACTGGGTTCTTCAGGTGACTGCGGGAAAGGGTAGAGAAGAAGGGACAAATATTATCAGCTTGGTACACAATCATTTGTCCATAACTTAGCATACACAATTTTATGTACATCCCTATAACCTATGGCAGTGTTTTTCAACCTGTGGGCCATGAGATTCTACAAGGGCGGGGTACTGGCAACTTGTGGACTGGTACTGCAAAATGCAAACTAGTTACGTTTTTTTTTTTTTTTGGTGCAAGTCAATGCAAAGCTTTCACCATTCGGTTGGTGCTGGCGGCAGCTGTTGACTAGTCAGGGACAACGTCCAATTTTAGGAATAAAATGGTGACAGAAATAAACAGGTAAAGTCCAGAAAGCAAAAGGGGAGAACGCTAGTGAGAATGCTTCCATTTATCAGTCTTTACTAATTTAATACATTTTTGCAAGTTAAATGATCAGCATTACAATTTGAGGGAAAACCGTAGTCTCTGAAATAAGTACACAAACTTAATATTTCAATTTATTCGTATTTGGAATGTCCTCATTTTGCTGGAATGACGTGCACTTCAGCTGGCACGGACTCCACAAATTTACACAAAAGCCTTTGATGGATCTGTCAAATCCACCTGAGAAAAGTGGCGATTGATATGGCAGAAAGTATGACACTTCAAGGAATTTTCACAAAGCAAAAACACATTTTCCACATTTAATGACGAATGAACAGAAGAGCCACTATTTCTATATTTGAAAAACAATCAATTTTTTGTTTTACACACTGTGCTGTTTTAAATCAAATTAAACAGTTCCAATTATATTCCCTTTGTAATGAAACATGCAGTCAGTCAGTGTTCTTTAAATACTGACAATATCAGAAAAGCCTCTTGAGACAAATTGTGACAATTCAGCACCAACAGTAAATGCTGCCCTGTTACAGTGCCCAGCTCTACTAGTCTGAACACTGAGCGTGTTTCAATGGACAGGATAAGACTTAAAAAAACTCCACACACTTTTCAGTACAGAGGACCTAAAATGGTAAATGTAAAACATTTCTGCTTACATTCGAATAATAACCTACAAATTGCGAAGAATCTTGAATATTACTTTAACTTGTCAAAACTTTAGTTTGTGCTCTTTATTTCCAGGGTTAAATCTCAAGACACTCATGTGGACCTCAGTGAACTCTCACAAGCCAGACCCAAGTTATCACTGGAGAGTTATGTTTCCATGTCCACCGTGACCAATAATTTCATACTTTTACACCATGTTTTATACAACATGTCCATTTGGAACCTGTGTCGGCAAATATATAAGTACATATCTTTACTTTCTGCAAACCTTTAAATAAACTGATTGCATGAACTTCACAAATCTTTTAAAATCTAGTAACTACCTTGATCCAAAGGGCTGCATGCAGAAATGGAAAGAGCTTACAACTACTGACTCGCTAAGCTAGAACTTACTTTAAATGAAGAACGGGTAGATGTAGGAGGTAAGACTAATTTCTGTGGTCATACAACAAGATTATTTCAGAATGTCCACCTCAAAATCTTCTGCTAGAGTCTCAAAGCAAGTTACTACCAAAATGCTTTTTAATACGAAGGAGGAAAACTGAGCATGAGTCAAGGATGCGTGTATGTGTGTTTGTATGTGTCTTACTCGCTGAGGGCCTGCGGGTCTTTCTGCATCTGCTCCAGGATCATGCGCATGGCAGGGTCAGTCATGATCTGCTGCACCTCTGGATCAGCCATGGCCCTCCGCTTCACCTCCTCCGGACTATCGTTCCGCACAGCCTGACTTACCATGCAGCGCTGAAGCCCCTCCGTGGCCTCCTGCACACATCCACACACACACAAGCATGGGTGATACAGCCCCCCCAAAAAAATCCCACAATATCCAAGCAGCTACTTGTTCCTATATGCTGGTTGTAAAAAACCTTAATATGTTAATCTATCCTGATAACTTTAACATAATACTGCCCATATCTGCATGAATGGCTTTTAAAAAGTTTTGTTTCCTAACCCAAAAATCCCTCAATAAAATCAGAGAAGCATCCACACAGTCAACATTTTGTGATTCGATGTGGCAGTATTTTTTTTTTTATCATGTCTACTATATTAGCTTGTGGTTAGTGCAACACTAAGCACAGCTTTTGCTTAGTTTTTTTGTGTTGCTACAAAGCCAGGCTGAATTTATCAGGTGTAACACTGCCATCAATCTCAAATACTGTAATAACAATACATAATTTTAACATTATAAATTTTGAATGCTCGAATAAAATTAAAAATGCAAACATGAAGATACTGTAGGTGGGCCACGAGAGGTCATTTGAAGTAAATAAAACAGTTTTCAGTTTTGTAATTAAGTTTGAAATTACCACAAAATATCAATGATTGATTATTTACACTTAATGTAAACAGAACTAATAAAACAAAGCCACTTAATTTCTTACATTTGTTGTTTTACCAATCTGTGTGGACTGATTAATCTGCAGTGCATTGCTGCAGGCTCACATTCGCACAGTGCTCGTGTTTAATTTATATATGTATACTAGGGCTGCACGATTATGGCCAAAATGATAATCACGATAATTTTGATCAATATTGTAATCACGATTATTAATCACGATTATTCATTATTTTAGGTAAAACACATTTTTATGGCACGTTCTATTTTAAACAAACAGTAAGTGAACAAGGCTTTCAGTTCAAAATGAAACCTCAAATAAAAATAACTCATAAATA
>JBBPCZ010000089.1:13673829-13684843 GCA_037974445.1 Brycinus macrolepidotus | reverse complement strand
ATGATGGACCAGAGCAATGTTTGGAGATCTGATATTTCTTAATCATTTAGAATTATTAGTAATCTTAATAATTTCTTAGTAGTGCCATCAGCAACAAATTGTCAATGGCTCTTTGATAGATATATTATACACTGTTTGGGTGCAGGAGACTGTATTTCAAGTGCACCGTGTAGGCAGTATGGAGATATTTGGGACACAGCCTTGCTGCTCCTCTGTGTTCTCATCTGTCTGCCTGTCTTCATGGCATGTTGCTTAAATTTTAGTCAGGCATTCATGTGATCGTCCAGGCTTGTCCTGATATCTGCTCCAGTGATTTTAGCCCATATCGGAACGATACTGATACTGAGTATCGGATTGGCACACCCCTAAAAATAACTGAGCAAAACTGTACAGCTTTGAGTTGTAATAAAATCTATTTATCTAATTAATTTTATTTGTCTAATTAAATTCATCAAACTGAGATCAGATTTCAAGGCAGGTGACTGGACCAAACTGAAACAAATAATTGTAGGATATTATTTCTCATTAATTTAGCTCACAGAATTTGTTCTGTCCTTGTTTGTGTTCACCTCTGTTTCACTGCCTTCACAAGACCAGAGGTGCTCAGTGAGATCAGTTTGGGCTGATATTTGTGTAAAAATGATTCTCAGCTGCGGACGGATGTTTTGGTGTGACTGATATTTCAAGCCGTTGTTTGATGATGTCCTTAATGTAATGTTCTTCAGAAGAGCTGAAGATTTAGGTGATGCTGGGTTACTGCACTGAAATGTCTGTTTTATTAATTTTACTGCATTTGTAATCACACAGAGACGCTTGCAAAAGTTTGGGCACACATTTGAAAGGCTTTTCTGTGCATAAATAAGGACACATCCTCTCCAGAGAGCTCACTTCCGGAGGTGTTTAAACCTTTGCATGCGACTTTGTTTCTCTGTGGTGCTTCTCCAGGTGGCTGTAGCACCAAAGTCTGCATTTTCTGAGTGTTGATGTATGGGCACTGGCAGATACGTACATGGGAAAAAATCAGACATGGTCATAACATGGTCTTCACTAGAGATGATGTCAGTTGTGATTGACAGCAGCAAGAAGACGCAGGTTTGCTCAGCAAGCCCTACGTGGCTGCCTGTGGAAATCCTCTTTCCTTATTCTTCCCTCTCTGTCGATTCTCCCTCCTTCTCCGTCTCTCCAAGTGTGTGTGTGTGTGTGTGTGAGTGTGTGTCTGTGTGTGTGGGAGTAAGGTGGCCCATAGGTTAGTTGGTGGTAAGTGTGTGTTTTCTGCCTAGTTGTGCAAGCAGAATGAATCATCAGAGCCAAGCGGCGATAAAAAGAGCACAAACAAAGATACAGGAGTTTGGAAGAACAGTGTTACCTGTGGAGAGAGTGAGAGAGAGAGAGAGAGAGAGAGAGAGGATGTGTATGTATGTCTATTTGAGTGTGCTTGTGTGTGTGTGCTTGTGTGTGTGAGTCATGCACTAGTTTCATTAGTGAGAGAAATAGATACAGAGAGTTGCAGCTTCTGAACTGAAAAAGAGAGCGAGAGAGAGAGAGAGAGGGAGAGAGATGTAGATGTAGAGGTGAAGGCTCATTTGAAGGGAGAAGGACTCAGTAGTGTGTTTGTTTGTTCTCTTGTCCTGGACTGTGAGAAATAGAGATTTATGTGAACTGAGGCAAAATGTTGGACTGAGGTAAGTTGACACTACAGTGACCGTGTGCTTCTGTTTTTATCTCTCACTTTTCTGGTTTTCCTGTTTGTTTTTGCTCTCCTGCTCTCTCTCTCTCTCTCTCTCTCTCTCTCTCCTTCCACTCTGCCTTTCTGTCTCTGTTAACTCTATCTCTCTACTTTCTCTCTATTTGTGTTCTCTCTCTCTCTCTCTCTCTCTCTCTCAACGTACTCTCAGTCTTGTTCTCGTACACGCACATACACACACACACACAGACGCACAGGTGGAGGTCCCAGGCGTCCCCCAGTGGAACTGTGTTCCAGCTGTAATAAGGTTTCTTCATCCATGGAGATGATCGTTGAGATGTTTCTCTTTCTGATGCCTCAATACCTGCTGTGAGTTGCCTCGGTTTGGTTGTGTTTTGTTCTCTAAAGTGGTTTGGAGGGTGTTGTGCTGTTATGTTACATGTTTGTGCTTGAGGAACGTCTTGTTCTTCAGTACCGCTGGGTGTACTTATGACCTCAGGGGTCATGTCAGAGTGTCCACAGCACAGCTGGTCAGCTGGCTTCAGGCTGGCGCTTTTTTCTGCCGATACCGCTTCTGTGTGTGTGTGTGTGTGTGTGGTGTGCGTGTGTGTGTGTGTATGTGTACGTGCGTGTGTGGTACAGAGTGTGCACAGTCAGAACAGCACAGGAAGGGCGGTTCAGAAATGACTGATGTATAATTGGCTGTGCGACGTGTCGATCAGATAAAGCGTCCCTGCGGTTGGGTGACATTTCCCTGGCGGCGTGCCAGGCCTCCTGCGGGGATTTTACCTTTTTCTCAGGAAAGAGAGATGTGTTGGCCGGGGTTTCCGGGGACTGAAGCCGCGCACCCCCCAACCCCACCCCCTTCAAAACTCATGCGAAACAAAAAGTGCTTTTCAGTTCTGCAACTTGCTTCGCTGACACGTTTCACACCGAGACAGCTCGTACAGTTCAGGCCACAGACGGGACTTTAGAGCAGCTCTCCTTCTGAGAACACACTTTTTTCCCCTCTCATGTATTTCTCATAAAAGAAACTGGGGGGACTGAAACGGAGGTGTTTATGTGCTCATTTGCATAATGCTAATGAGTTCAAGTTCAGGCCTGTGGACTTTGAAAGAGAATGGAGGCAAATAAGGAGTGGGGGGAGAGAGAGAGAGAGAGAGAGCAAAAGAAAGTGAGAGAGAAAGAGAGAGAGTGAGAGAGAGAGAGAGAAAGCAGATGGAGAGAGAGCAGGAGGAGAGAAAGAGAGAAAAGCAAAAGAGAGAGAGAAAGGAAAGAGAGTGACCACAAAATAGAGATATATCAAAGGAGAGGGAAAGAGAGAGGGGGAGAGAAAGAGAGAACATGCAAAAGAGAAAGGGAAGAGAAAATGAATGAAAAAAGAGATAAGAGAGGGAGGGTTAGAGAGAGAGGGCAGTTGGAGAGAAAGAAAAAAACGAAAGAGAGAGAAAGGGGAAAAGAAATGAAAAAACACCGAGGTGAGGGAGCAAGAAAGAGCCTGAAGAAGGTAAACAAAGTGCAGAAGGGTAAGATAATGGGCGGTTTATTACGTAGAATAGAGAGAGAGCTAGAGAGAAGTAAGAGGGCCAAGAGCAGAGAAGGAGAAGAGCTGCTGAACAGAAAGTCCGAGGAGGCGCTGCAGGATGGGGAGGGAGGGAGAGGTGGATGGAGAGAACAGAGGAGAGGAACCTGGAGCCCGGCTCAGGCACGGTGATGCCAAAAACCACATTCTTTGGCAGGGCAGATGGCCGTTGTAAAACAGCTCTGTGGAACACAGTGTTCGGGCTGAGAACGCCAGAAGACGCGAGACCATAAACAGGGGTCACGTGTTGGGTGGGAAAATGTCGCTGTAACCCTTCAGGTGAATCTGATAAGCGCTGTTCCCTTCCTGTGTACCCTCAGGGCACTGAGACGTGCTGCATGTAGACTTACCACTATCAGCCGTATTAGGAGGGTTATGAACCGCTGATTATGTGGAGGATTAATTGAGTAATCTGAAATTTGATAAAGGCCAAATAATAAATATAGACTGAACTGGAGAATGGCCCACTGAGCATAACCTTTCACAACACTTAAAAAGGAAAAGATCAACAAGCCCCTGATAGTGTCAGTCAGGTGCTGTTTTAAGGAATTTAAATGAGAATTCTACCAGGTTTTACAACTTTGTGTTGTTTGGTAAATAAGATGTAAACAAAGTCATTCAGAGTAGTTGAAATGCTCCATTCTAAAGAGTCCAAATTGTTCACAGTTTTGGTGAATGAAACCAGATGTCTGAAGCGTTTAATGTTTGTAAAACTCCCTCACAGGAAAGTTATTGCATAAAATGGTTATGAATACACTGGCCGATGGCTGAGACACTGTTTATGATCATGTTGAGAAGATTTTGGCCTAAAACGTATTTTGGTGGAGGGACACATGCGGGGTGTTATAAGGCAAAATCGTCCCCAAAGAACTTGTTTTTTTGCAGATTTACCACTACTTTACCATCCCCAACATTACATACACTATATAGACAAAAGTATTGGGACGTCTGACAATTACACGGGCAGGGTCTTTAATGACATTGCATTCAAATACACAGACTTTAATATGGAGTTGGTTCCCCTTTGCAGCTATAACAGCTTCCACACTTCTTGGAAGGCTTTCCACCAGATTTAGGAGTTTCTGTGGAAAGTTGTGACCATTCATTCTGTTGAGCATTCTGTTGATTAGGCCTGCCTTGCAATCTCCCTTCCAGTTCATCCCAAAGGTGTTGGATGGGGTTGAGATCAGGGCTCTGCGCGGGCCAGTCAAGTTCTTCCACACCAAACTCATCCAACCATGTCTTAATGGACCTCGCTTTGTGCACTGGGGCACAGTCATGATGGAATAGAAAAGGTTCTTCCTCAAACTGTGTCTACAAAGTTGGGAGCATGCTAAGATTTTCCTTCACTGGAAGTAATGGGCCTAGCCTGAAAAACAGGTGTGGCCCAATACTTTTGTCCATGGTATATGAACACTAAGTGTGTATTTTCAGTGATGGTTTTGGATGGTACACCCCTGGTTCCTTTCACCACCACTGGGGAAAAAATAAGCTTTGAAATAAGCATTATCATCAATTGAACTGCCAACAAATCCCTGACCCGAAAGGGTAAAGTTTAATTAGTACATTTTTAATAGAGTTTAATCAAGTGATCTTGACGGCTCTAATAGTGTCAGGATAAGTGGGGTCGGCTCATTGCCAAAGATGACTGATCAGTGTGCCATTATCTAGCTTCAGTGCCAGCCTAAGTACTCCCACTCTTCACTGAGTGATGAATACTAAACCCCAGTTATGTCAACACGGGTCCATTTAGACCCAGAAGGGCTTGGTTAACATCATGGAAACTTTGCTAACAATGAAACTGTTTAGCCACTGGCACGAACAAAAGGCCAGTGGTGTGTTTACTTGGAACGACTGTTCCTCCTGCACGTGTATGTGTGTTCTAAGTCTGGACACAAGAGGGCAGTATGGAACCTGTCATTGCTGTCTCAGGTGCAAATCCCTTAACTTGGGTGCTTTGGTGAGAAAAGCTGATCTCCTGCAGGTCAGAATGTGTGATCTAGTACCAGCTTTCTGTGTATCAGCAGTAAATCGAGCCCCTTTATCTCATTAAAGGTGCAAGAATGTTCTGGGACCTGAGCCTGCAGGTATTAAAGCAGCCCTTTTTCTGACACATCACAGCCTGTTACTGTGACTGAGACCTTTTTAAACACAGTCTGGCGTTTGTGTCTGTGTGTGCGCCGTTCAAGGAAACCTTGCCTTCTGTTGAAATTTCCGGAGAAACATCCAGCTTCATGCTCATTAATGGTGGTTTAAACTGAGAGGCCTGAGGGCTGAGGAGTCCTGACATCATAACTAGGTGATAAAATATGTGGGATGTCACATTGTTCCTAAGATTTTATCAGTTGTTGCTTATTTAGAAGATTCTTTGTAAACAGCTCTGTGTTTAATATGTCACTGTACAGCAGAGTGACAAGGAAAGCATGCTTATTTGTATTAAATACATTATGAAAAGCTATTTGTCCCCAAACGTTTGGGGAGTGATTTATTGATGTCTGTGGTGTCTGAGTGTGTTACGCACTGGTGCGGCGTCATTACCTTAATGAGGCCATTAAGGGTGCAGAAAGGACTGACTCTAATATTAGGAGTTAATAAGAGATACAGCAGAGAGAGGGAGAGAGAGAGAGAGAGAGAGAGAGAGAGAGAGAGAGCATGAGAGAGAGAGGGAGAGAGAGCAGCCAGACAGCAGGTTTGTAATATTTTGTGTGTGTGTGTGTGTGTGTGTGTGTGTGTGTATGTTGAGGGATTAGTTTAGATTTCCCTGTGCTTTCCATTTGTGGCCTTTCTGTCCTGTACTGGGTGCAGCATTGGCCACTTCGATTTTCTAATTCTCTTCCTGAACAGCACAGCAAAATGCTGCCGAGCCCATCATGTAGCACAGAACATACACACACACACACTCACACACACACACGAAGACAGCGCACTATTCGCTGTAGTTGGACCTTTTTCACTCGCCCTAATGCTGCTTCTCCACACCTAATCGGAGGCTTTGAGGAACACTAATCAAATGAAATAACGCCTCATTATTCAATCCCTTATCTTAATAAGATTTGAATGGAGATTAAGCATAATGTTCATTCTCTCTCGCCCCCTCTCTCTCTCTCTCTCTCTCGCTCTCTCTCTCTTTTCCCTCTCACTCCATTTTCCAGGCCGCAGCTCCAGGCGAAGAAATTGGATTGATTGATTGATTTATGAGTGTCAAATGAAGGACACGTGGGCAGACGAGGGGAGAGGGAGAAACCGAGGGGCTGGATGGATGGAGACGGGGGGGAAAGAGAGGGAACGGAGGAATGGAGACAGAGACAAATGGAAGGAGGGAGACAGAAGGGCGGGAAAAAGTCAGACGCTTGACTGGTGACCTCCGCCTCACTCTGGGTAATCAATAAAGGCTGTGTGTGTGTGTTTCTGTGTGTGTGTGTGTGTGTGTGTGTGTGTGTGTGTGTGTGTGTACATGAATTAAAGCATAACACTATGCCTCCACATAACCACCCAGCTCTGTTGCTCTCCTCTTCTTTATTCTCCACCAAGTAGAAGGGTGAGTGAAGAAGACAGTCCATGAGTAAACTCTCTTTTTCTCTATGATGTTTTGTGTGTGTGTGTGTGTGTGTGTGTGTGTGTGTGTGTGTGTGTGTGAAGGGATTAGTTTAGATTTCCCTGTGCTTTCCAATTGTGGCCTTTCTGTATTTTCTTTAAACTACTAATTTTTAATTCAGGTGTTTTTGTCACATCTAAACATGGGGTTATCTCTTATTTTTAAGAGCTCACATTTGGTAAAATTCTGCTCACATTCCAGTAGCTATCAGTAAAACCCCCACGCCGGAGGAAGAAAATCCGGTCTCCGTGGCGGCCCCAGGCCCTTTAAATGGACCACCAGCATTCACCCGGCCGGGACAGGGAGGCATCTTCACTCACCTGTCGATACTGGTTCACATATTTTTATGTATTCACTCTGTACATATAATCATACATATATGATTGTATACATATATGATACAGTCATATATGATACAGTCATATATGATACATATATGATTGTACATGTGTACATACAGACATATACTTATTTAAGTTTACATATACATATATACTTTCCAATACATACATCCATATTTTATGTTTCTAGATTGTATAGTGTACATTTTATACTTTATTGTTGGTATAGTTTTTATTCTATTCTATTGTTTTTGAATTTTCGCTGCTCTTACCTTTGTTCTGTCCACTTTCTGCCGTGACAATGCAAATTTCCCACGTGTGGGACTAATAAAGGTTTATCTTATCTTATCTTATCTTATCTTATCTTATCTTTTACTGCTCATGCATGGCCCAGGAGGGAGGGAGAGTGCAGATCTGTTGGATGCAATTAAGAGAGTTTGAATCACCATTTATTTGTCTGTAGGGAATTTTTTAATAGCGGGTTCAAAAATCACTTCGGAACGGTGATTTTGTGACCATAATAGCACAGCACCACTGAATACAGCATGACAGCAGAGCAAATGGAGAGATTAAAGCCCATTTGAACTACAAATCCCATGTTCTTTGTAGTCCATTTTGGGGAAAGACCTGTAAAAGCTCTAGGTCTGTCTTTTACTATCAGTTGATCTAGATCTTAGTGTGGAAAAACAAGTCAAAGGCTGCGTGTGAACGGCCTCACTGGTCAGCTTGCCAGCCAATCAGCACTCAGGAGCATTAATTCTAGCAGCTTACTGCCCAAAACATGTTTACTGTTGAAAAACGGAAAGATAGTAATTTTTCATGTTTATTTTATTTTATGTAATTCATTCTTTTACCTTTCCAAATTCAAGAAATGCCTGCTTGAAAGACTAGAAAATGCCTTAATAAAGTTTATCCATAATTTTGCTCTATTCACCACCATCTATTATACACCCTCTAGCGCCCTCTAGTGTTTTGCTGTCTTTTTTTTTTTTTTTTTTTTTTTTGGTACAACGAGAGAAAATTTTAAAAATCGAATTGTTATTTGGAGCGGATCTTTAGTGGTTTGAGTTTTGAATTGTTTTTTATTTTTCGTTAACCGGGGAATGAAGAAGGAATAAACAGTGAAAGGTTAGCGCTAGCATTCAGGCATCCCAGCCTGTTAAAAACAGCATTTAACAAATAACACAAAATATAGGAAATCTCCAAATGAGATTAATTGAATCTGGCAAAATTACATTCCAGTATATACAAACCTTTAAACTAAGTGCTAAAGATCATAACAACCAAAAAACAACTAGAAAACCAAACAAATTAATGTGAAAATACAACAACGTACGAAATAAACCTCTTATTATTGCCATTTATATATATATATATATATATATATATATATATATATATATATGGCTTTTTATACATATATGAGCCCAATTAAAAAATAACATTTAAAAGAGCATAACAGGCTTGTTAGTCGGATGTGGACAGTGACATGCCAAAAAAATAATGTCTGATTGCCTGTTTCTTTGTACATTTACTAATGTATTGGAAGGACTTCCCAGTCGGTACAGATGTGTTTGGGTTTTAGAGAGAAAGTAAGTAGTAGAGAGATTGCTTTAGTATATAAATGGTAATTCATTACTTTTTAAAGTATCAATCCCAACACTGCCTGTATCATTTCAAACTGGTTGTGCATGTTGGCAATGTTCATTTGTAAAATAACAGATTTAAAAAATTGGTAATTGTGATTTTTTTTCTCATGACTGTGTTCGTTGTAACCTCTGGTTTGGGAAACCGTGGTGTGCACACACACAGACAGACACACACATACAAACACACGCACACACACACACACACACACACACACACACATACACATACACGCACTTATAAGTACAAACACACAGCCTCCAGTCATGTCACATTACATTGAGATCTGCATCTGTCTTCATCTTAATCTGCCTGGCTCTACACAGAAACTGAGTGGACAGGACAGAGCCTGAATGTGTGTGTGTGTGTGTGTGTGTGCACATCTTTTTCATTTGCTCTTTTCCGGCTTTTCCTTCTCTTTCTTGCAAAATAGCCAGGAATAACAGGGGTCACATATACGCATATTTTTGTTGTTATTAAGATTTTTTCCACAGTTGTTCAGTCATATTCTGGGGACATTTTCCAACTCTCAGTTTCATGTTCATCAGAATATCTTTCTAGGTCAGTTTTAAAGTGTCGCTAAAGGGGCTGTGTCCAATATTTTCTTTTTATCCCTGATGGCCGGAACATTTGTGTGGGTTTATGTATACCAAAAACACTCATAATTCATTTTTTTGCATGACTGTTTGCCACCATCTGTTATACATCATAAATAGGCTGTTCCTGCATGAGTCTACGTAAATGATTTGTGCTCTGATTGGCTGCCTTGTATTGCATCTTAACGAATAATGTCATATTCCACTCCCCCTTTCACCGCCCTCATCAAGTGAGAACTCTCAGCTCACTCAGAGACCCCCCCTCTGATATCGTATTGGAAATACGTCACGGTTTGTGCTGGCTTTGCACATCATTTGTAACATTTCCCCCTGCCACAGACTGAATGTAGAGACACTCCTTACTGCTTCCTACTCGTTGTGTACAAGTCACTCAGTGGTTTGGGTCCTAAATACATCTCTGATCTGTTTGAAGTATATAATCCTCTTGGGTCTCTTAGATCTGCAGGAGCTGCTCAGCTAGTGGAGAAAAGATCTGAAACTAAACCTGGTGAAATGGTGTTTATCCACTATGCTGTCCAACCAACTGCCCATCAGTATCAGATCTGCACCAACTGTAGCTTTAAAAAGCTGCTAAAACTGCACCATTCTCCTCCACCTTCTTTTAAATATCAGCACTTCTATTGCACTTTCAATCCTCTTTTATTATTCTGTTCAATTTTGTTTTATTTTTTTATTCTATTCCTGTAAAGCACATTGAACCACCTTTTGTGTAATGATAATGTGCTATAATGTGAAATAAACTTGCTTCAGTGACCTCACAACCACGAACAGCTCAAAATGGACGGTTTTTGCCCCATGGATGCATAAAAACACCTGACAAACAAAACACAGGTGGACAAAATAAGGGGGTGGTGCTGAGGGGAACAAGGGAAACAAACCTGGGCAAAGAAAGGGGCAGAACCTGACCAAATAACCCATCTTGTTTAAAGGTTCCGGAGAAATACTTTACCTGAGTATGGTTATGCCATTATTGGAACCACTTTTCCAAAGTCATGGGAGCAGCTGGAGCCTGATCCAGTGGTCATAGGGCAAATACCCTGGAGAGACCCCAGTCCGTCACAGGGCAGACACACAGACAAACACATTCACACTACATATCTCCAATTCAGCTGATATGTCTTTGGACCGTGGGGGGGAAACAGAGTTCTTGGTGGAACATGCAGGCATAGGGAGAAGATCCAAATTCCACAGAGAAAGGACCCTCAGCCACCCTGGCCCAGAATCAAACAAGGACCTTCTTGCTGTGAGGCGACAGAACCAACTGAGCCACCGTGCCACTCCACAGTTGTGTCAATGGAATTGTTTTGTTTTCCTCAAAATCAACCTGTTTAGTCCTTTATTGTACAGTGATACCCCGCTTAACGAATGCCTCACAGAACGAACGCCGGCATGACCGCGCGCGTGACTCGCAGAACGAACGCGTTTCACACAACGAACCGCGCGTCGCACGTGAAAATCGAGTTTTACATTGAAAAAATGGCTGAATCCAGCCAGATGTGTCTCAGATGAAGACAAAGCATCATGCTGTGTTGTTTCTTCCCATTAGTG
>JBBPCZ010000089.1:13648109-13673729 GCA_037974445.1 Brycinus macrolepidotus | reverse complement strand
ATTTGAATGCAGTGTCATTAAATTCCCTGTCGGTGTAGTGGTCAGGCGTCCCAATACTTTTGTCCATATAGTGTATTTATAACATTTCAGGGGCATTATGCACTTCAGACATCTGGTTCCTTTCACCACAGTTGTGAACAATTTTAACTGTAAAATTGAAATATGCAGAATATGGAATTTCAAATAAAAATCCAAATTACAACCTTGTAGGGCAGAATTAGGCCAGTTTTCTTGTTAACAAACCAACATTTATGAAAACATTTAAATGAAATGCTGAATTTTTAAGACCCTACAGTGCCCAGAGCTGAACCTTCTGAGGCTTACTAACCCTGAAATAGCCTCGAGCTCCGCTGCAGCCTCACAGTAGCACTGTTTTACCACACACTCTAAACATAAATTAGCTCACCGCGCGCATTAAGAGTATTTATTCGGAACACTGGGGCAATGAGATTAAAACTGTTATTGGACCCTAAAAAGAATGAAGGATGAATTGGAAGAACATCTCCTAGACTGTCAGAGGTCTTAAGCAGATACTGACCAAGTGCAGGTTCAGAAAAGGGTAGATCTAAAAATTCCTGGCTGCTGAGAGACTGTGTGGTCACTGCACGACAGGTGTGGGCAAGACAGAGACTCACAGCATCTCTTGCTGCAAAATACATGACATCTCACCATCTCAGGGACACACAGAACACTAGATTAACCCGACCGACCCACCTGTGCACCTCCTGTAACACGGGTACACCGAGCGCAGTACCAGTACCCACCACAATTTGCTCTGTTTTATATTGCTGTGCTATTATGGCACAATGCACTTTAACATTCCATTTGCACAACGTACATATTGCTGTTACATTTATATAAATACATATAAAAACCAATTTTTTCAGCCTACATATTTTATCTCTTAATTTGTGGTGCTCCTTGTTTAAGTTATTTACTTTAGATTTGTGTTTTAGAAAATTTCAGATTTGTATTTTTAAAATTTAAAATTGTACTTACATTTATACTTATATCTACTTGTGCTCATTCCTTTATTTTTATTTGTGTTTCAGAAAATTTCCAGATTTTTCATCTAAAATTTACTTATTGTTTATAATGTTTGCAGAGTCAGAAAGGAGCGGTTCAGGATACATTTCACTGGGTGTTGTACTTGTATGACTATGCACGTGACAAATAAAGAATCTTGAATCTTGAATCTGTACAGTTTTATGGGGTAGCCTGGAACGTCTGCATGGAGCAACCATAAATATGACGCATTTTAGTGCAAGATTACATTTGCATATTGTAGTGCATTTGCATATTCCAGTTTGGCATATTGGAATAAAAAATCTGAAATAAAATTGACCTGCTAGTGTAATATTGAGACCCATCAAACAGCCATGGGCTCATACATGCAGCTGAGGACCTGAAGCTAAACCTAAAGATTAACTCTTTTAAAGCTAGAGGAAGCTATAAAACATATCACAACAATAACATGCCCGATTGTAATTATTCACTGTCCAAAATATCAAGAAAAGTCATTAAGAAAGTGAAGCAGAACTGTTGAACTGAAGGCAAAATCTGATCTGAGAAGAAACTAGTATTTTCACAGAAGGCCAAACCTCCACATCACCGTCAGAGGCCTAAAGAAAGATTGTGGCTTTCACAGTTATATTGATGCAGTGGGAAGCCTTTACTGTGATCTCATCATAAAAGTCAGTGTCTGAATTATGCAGCCAAAAACTCTGCGATAAGTGGTTCCAAAGGTACGCATGTTTGGAGAAAGAAGGAAAAGCATTTCAATAAAAGACCACCGTGCCAACTGTTAACCACGAGGGCGGATGTAATATTCTTTGGGGTTGTGAAGCAGATAGTGGCACAGGAAATGCAGTGGGGATAGAGGGACGAAAGGATTCTACCAAATATCAACCAATTCTGGTCCCACAGTCAGTGAAGAAACTGGAGAAGAAAAGATGATGAATATTACAAGACCGAAATAAACCTTCACCTGCTTCATGAGATGAAAGATGAAGGCTTTGAAAGAGCCTTCACCATCCCCAGACCTGCATGCTATTGACAATCTGTGAGTAGGTCTTAAACACGCTCTGCATGTAAGAAGACTTATGAATGTTTCAGAACTGGAAGCGTTCTGCAAGCAGAAAAAATTAAACTTCGGAGCAAGAAGAGAAAGACCGCTCAGTTGGAGACCCTGACATCAGCCCTGGTATCATCTAAAACAACCTTTGCAGATATTTTATTTCTTTCTTTTTTATGCTAAACTGAGAAAATAAACCCTAATTATGCAATACAGCTTGCAGAAATGTCATATTTAACTTCTTTTGACTTCATAAATCAATAAAATGTGTCATCCGATCGGATGTCGTATGAACGCATGAACACATTAATTTTATTTATTACTTAAATATTCTGTTTACTTACGCTTGTTCTTTTTTCCTTGTTTTACTTTTCCGTGTGTTACATTCCAAAACGAAGTATTAGTTAAGTATTCCATTCTTGTAAGCCAAATTGATCAATATGATTAAAGTGGGACGTGGGGGTCCACCAAGAAGGATCACTTAATAGTCTTCATTTTATTACTATTTACTGTTTTGACTGTTGTTCTTGTCGGTAATTAATATTTGTTGTTGATGTTAATACTATGAGAAGAATAAGAAGAAGAGACAAATCAATTAAAAGACACATCAAGCACTCACAGCAAGCAGAATCATCAACACACACACACACACACACACACACACATGCGCCTCACTTTTCTGAAGACATCAAACTCACAGCCGGTTTCAGTACATTTCTTTTTAATCACATAAAAAAAAAACCCATACTTTATACAAAATAGTCTTTTTTTTCTTCTCTTTGAGTCATAATCACACAGTCCAACAGAGGAAGAGAGAGCCATGGCTTCAAAAGTAGCAAAGGAAAAAAAAAAATAGCTGAAGGGAAGGAAGGTTTTTCCTTTTCTCCCTCTCCCTCTCTCTCTCTCTCTCTCTCTCTCTCTCTCTCTCTCTCTCTCTATCTCTGTCTCTCTGGCAAGGTAGACAAAGAACAAATCAACATACTGCACTTAACAGTCCATGTCCTTGTTGCATTGTGTTACCTTGAAAAAGAACAACGTTGGGTTGGGTGGGGGTGGGGGTGGGGGTGGGGGTGGAGGAGGTAAAAAATAAATAAATAAATAAAATAAATAAATAAATAAAGACGTCTGACGCATCAGATCTTCTGGGGATGTTTTTTTTCTTCTTTTTTTCTATTTGCTCAGGACTGATAGCAGCAGGCGTTTCGCCGTGCCCAGCTGTTCCGCTGGGACGTGTTAATGAGACAACAGTTCACTACAGAAAGACAAACACAAAATGCGCATCAACATATCCTGAAGGCCCTGTTCGTACCTGCTACCAACATCCATCTTCAATGATCTGATCACCAACATTAGTTGACCCCTGGAATACCGCGCACATCAGTGTCTCTTTGTTTTTGTTGCGTACAAAAATGCACCACAGGTCCCAGTTTATGTACATGTGTAGGCTGCTCCAAGCATGCATGGACCGCTGACCTTTTATTTTATTTTAATTTTACATACTTGAGTCCTCCGCATTTAAACCATTCACCTGAGTGAAGCAGTGGGCTTCTGACAATGGGACCCGGCGGAGCAGTGTGTGGGGATGGTACCTTGTTCAAGGGTACCTCAGCGGTGCCACTGGCAGTCCTGGGATTCAAACCCACAACCTTACGATTGCAGCGGCAACTCCTAAACCACCAGGCCACCAGCTACTGAACAAATGGGAGGCAAATAGTAAAGCTACGGCTGTTATCTCCTGCTGTGATATCGTAGTTGATACGGTCATCGTTGATTCACTATAAGCATTGGAGTAAATTGAAGTGACCCCTTATAGTCACACATGAACCACAGCACAACACACAGTGTGAAGAGTGTGAAATTCTTTCTCTGCGTTTAACCCATTCACCAAGTGAAGCAGCGAGCAGCCAGCGACACAGCACCCGGGAAGCAGTGTGTGGGGACGGTACCTTACTCAAGGGTACCTCAGTGGTGCCACTAGCAGTCCTGGGATTCAAACCCACAACCTTCTGATCGCAGGGGCAACTCCCTAACCACCAGATCACTGGGTCACATTATGTCGTCATATGCGTCCCTGACCATCTCAGGATGCGGCTTTAGTGAGCGCTGTCCATTCATGTTTGGGTCACCCAAGACATGCTATACTGATGCAAGGTGTGAATGGGGCCTAACTGTAAGGTGGACAGATGTGGGGTGTGCAGTACGCCAGAATAGCATGTGATTTGATTGTTTAGGAGAATGATGAAATTTAATGTTCCTGTATGTAATAAGGGACAGGGCACTGTTGGTCTGACTGCATTATTCAAGCGCAAAGTGGTCTTCACTGCAGCTCTTTTTCAGCTGAGCAGGGCGTGACGCAACGGGGAGTGCAGCATATGAGCGTGTTCCCAGAGTCATGATAGCCACGGCGCTGGATCGGAGGTGCAGCACAACTCGATGGGTTCTAGCAGCTGTAAAGTGGTCGCCTACCAGTGTGAATTGATGCCAGGCCTTGAAAGGTGGGATATAAAGTCTTTATGAAAGCTCTCTCAGCTGCTCCCTCCCGCCCAGCGCTCTCTGCATAACTGCAGTAGTCTCTATCAGTATGATGACAATAAACGCAAAGTGACTGAACCAAAAAAAAGCTATTTATCTCCCTTTACAGGGCTGGAGGAGTATAATGATTATGGCCCTGAAGGGAAGATGATCAGAGAAGAGCAATGGGACCACCTGAGGGAACGTTCGGGAAAAAAGAGAGGGAGTGGGAGAGCGGCAGAGAAACACAGGCACAGAGAAATGGGGGGGTGGGGGGGGGAGGGGGTAAGAGAGAGAGAGAGAGAGACAGAGAGAGAAATAAAGAGCAAGAAAGGGACAGGGAGAGGCAGGAGGCAAAATACAGACCTCAGGTGAACCTGTTTGCAAGCGCAGTGTGACAGTGACATTACTCCATGAGGGAACAAGGAAATGGTGTTATTTTTGGAGAGTGTGGATGTGAGAGCTTTGTCTCAGGGGTGAGACAGCACAGCAGTGCCTCTGTGTGTGTGTGTGTGTGTGTGTGTGTGTGTGTGGCTGTGGTTGTGTGTGTGTGTGTGTTTGTGTGTAGGCAGACATCTGCGTTAATGGGCTGCAGGTGGAACAACTGCTGGTCCGAGGCGGCAGTAGGTGCAGAATCTGCAGATGGCATCAAAAAGAAGGCAGAATGAAAAAAAAACCTAGGGGAAAACGAATGTCCCCATATGCTCTAAACCAGGGGCGCACGATATATCAGCAGCCGATATATTGCTGGCCGATAAATTATTCAGTTTTAAAAGTTACACCGAGCAATGATTGACTGTTTTGCACAATGTATTATATTATTCATTATTTATTCACTACTATTTTGAGTTTGTGCATGCACTGATGCTCATTAAGTATTCAGTAAATGGGCATTTAAGCTCTTTTTAGTGATACCCACTAAACAAATCACTTGCTAAAATTCACCACAGTGGAACAATGTCATCGTCCAACATCCGGAAGATTAAAGCTGTGGTTCCTTGTTTGGGCAGAAACACTGCTATACTAATCAAGAGTCCCTGGGCAAGACTCCTAACGTTACATTCATGTCCCAGTGTACGTTGCTCTGGGCAATGTCGGTTTCACACATACGACCTCTGTGGGACATGAGAGATGTTCCAGTGGGACTGTAGCAGCACGTATGTGCTGGTCATTCTCACATACAACTGTTGTTCTATAGAGCAGCACATCAAGCAAGTTTCTTTTTTCAAATGGATAAATGGTCAAAAACTGTTACTTATTAGTACTATCACAATTACTTGGTTAAAATCAATTCATTTTTTTTAATTGAATCAATTAAAACGTACATTTTTGACAAACTGACGTGATTACTTCACGTCCATTACAGTTTTAATGATACACATTAGTGATGTGCAGGTCGACCTGTAACCCGTGGGTCGGGTGGGTTTGGGTCAGCTTATGAGAAAATCTCATGTTTGCGGAACAGAGTGGGTCAAATTGACAAAGCAGCAATATGACAAAGTTAGACATAACTTACAGAAACATTGCAGGCCAAGTCGGGTTTGAGACGTCGATTAATTTTGCGGGGCAGGCAGAGCGGGTTGGCTCTCATAACAGGTCGATTGGAACAGGTCATAAAAATATCCTGACCCATGCATTACTAACAAATATTGTATTCTCAACACAATATAAGGCAGTGTTTAGCAGGTTCTCCTCAAGGGGATGCTATTAAGACTTCTGGAACAAACCAATAGTGAAAATGAATGAACCCACACCAGCAGGATCTTAAGACTACATATATGTTTGTATATGTGCATGTTGCATATAGAGAAATGAAATGTTTGCTGTTGCAAACTGTGTATTTTCTTACCCGCTTACTACTGCAATTGATAGTGCCAGCCCTAAAAAATATAATTCAAAAAAAGCATTGTACATTTGTTTACCCTTGATGGCTTTCTGACTGTGGACAATTGCTTCCACAGGCCCCATGCCTTTTCTCTAAACGCCCTTGCTGCTGCGATGCTTTTAGGCGTAGCCTGGTTGAAAGCTCTGGCCTATTAATATAAGCACCAAACAAGTCTGTGATTTTATCTCGTATTTTTCTTTTGTGCTTCATTTATGGCTTCTAACTTAAAATGCCTGCACTGCGATTGTAAAATGGTTTATAAAACATTAAACACAGCACAGCCTGTACTGGCTCTGCCTACTCTGCTACTGCACCATGGTAGCCTGATTTAAGAAATTAAATATTGTGTGGGGAAATGAGATCCAATCAATGTTTGAATGCAGAAACTATATTTAAAAAGGGAAACTTCTAACATTTTGCGAATGATAACTTGGTCACTGTATTACGGTGATCGAATGTTATTGCCAGGTGTAAACAGGGACAGGATCTGCTAAATGCAATAGAAGTTGCATTTTGCAGGATCGTGCACTGACGGTTTGCAACTATTTCTGATGTGTTTATCATGAGTGCTTACTTAAAAGAGGAGAAAAAAAACAAAAAAAATGATTAAGTGTTCAACAAGATGCAACACTTAAGTGAAATTTAGACACCATTTAAAAAATATGGAGATCTTCTGGGGGCTTCATTGGGACCGCAGCAAAGAATGTGTGGGAAGCAATTCCTTTAATCAAAAACTTGAAGAAAATATGACAAAGCAGGGTGAGGATGTGTAGATGGCCTCCAAAAAAACTGACATTCTTCTTCTATCCAAACATATTGTAGCGAGGTTTGATTTTTCTTCACACATTTTGGTGAGCATGCCTACAAGATCTCAGTGGGCTTTAAGCGGTGCATGTGGGACATCTTTCATTGTCTTGTTAGAGTATCTGTAATTCATTGTGGGCTTCCTCTTTTGTTTACTAGTGACACAAATAACCTACAAAATATGCATAACATGATAAAAAATAAAAAAAAAATTGACCAATGGCATCAGCACAAGTGTATTATGTGCACTATTATGTGCATCAATACATTTACATGCACTAATGTAATTGTGGAAAACTGCACTATAACTGGTTCGGTCATTCTATATGACACTCCCCATCGCCACATGAAAAGTAATGACTAAGAAACATGCTAAAAGAAGAGACGACTCTGGAAGTGCTTTTTATGAGAAATGAGAGAACCGTTATATGCGAAGGGGAAATGCAGGTAAACGTATGTAAGGCCTTGAACTGCTAGGAATTTATTTAACAAGTCAAGTAGATACATCTTTATCGTTTAGAAAGCTTTGAATGAACCAACTTCATAATAATGTATGCAGTCTAATTCCATTCAACTGCATCAGACTTTCATGCAGGCAAGGATGATCAGGTGACATCCTCATAAATAGCCTGTTTCACGAAAGTGAGGTCATGACAACCCTTGTTAATACCAGCAAACTCTAGATAGACTTCAGTGCATATCATCATTTCTAGTGGTGTGCTTTGAGTTCATAGCATGAAGAAGAGGTGGATCCTAGTAGTAAAAAAATTGTGTTGTTGTACCTCTAGAACCTCTAGAATGTTCAACCTATAGAAGCACCAAAGCACCTTCAAGTGAACAGACAGAATGAACATAAAACATGGCATTTTGCGCATCTGAGCACTTTTTGACAGCTAAAGTATGTAAATGTTTTCAATAACAGCAAAGTCTAAATTCAATCAATGCCCAATCTTCAGTTTTAAAGTCCCAGGGAACACAGTGCAAAATGGTAAAAATGTCTGTATGATGTTAAAATATAGATTAGAGAGGAAAATCTGAATGAGAAAAAAACGAGAACTGTCTGGATGTGGTCCTAATATTCTCTGAGCACCTGTGATCTTCTATGAACCCACAGCCCACAGTCCTTGCTCACAATTGCGTGAGCAAAGCGTACATAAATGTGTTAAACATGCTCTATATATGCATGCTGTGCTATAGATTATCCCTGCTGTGCCCCTAACCCAGGAAAACGGTTTCAGTATTTGTATAGTGATGTCTTAAAGAATGTAACATTCTTATTTACTGTTGGATGTGCAGCCAGGGAATGTTAATGTGGCTGGTTGAGCGAATGAACTGACAGATGGCAAGAGGGTGTGCTAGCTAGCTAGTCAAGCTCAGTTATGCTTGCTTGTTTTGCATTTAGCTTTCGGTCTGTGTGTTTTTCTGCCTTAAACACAGACCAAAGGGTAGCAGTGCACTGCACTGGGTCCTGCAGGGCCAGTGTCCAGCACAGTTTGGTAGTTCCCTTATTCAAACACATTCACTTAACCTGGCAATTATCAAATGAGTTGAATCAGATGTATTTGAGCAGGGAAATAATAAACTAAAGTAAAGTGGCCCTTATAGTCTCGCGTGAACACACCACAGCACACAGTGTGAAACTCTTCCTCTGTATTTAACCCATTCACCAAGTGAATCAGTGGGCAGCCAGCGACGCACCACCCGGGGAGCAGAGTATGGGGATGGAATCTTGCTCAAGGGTAGCTCAGTGGTGCCACTGGCAGTCCTGGGATTTAAACCCATGACCTTCTGATCACAGGGGCAACTCCCTAACCATGAGGCCACCAGCTGCCCCATCTAACTGTGCTGGACATCAGTACCGCAGGACTGCAGTCAGAAGCGTTGTTAGGCCTGGGCATCCAGGGATACATCCCGAATGTTTCATTAATAGTTCTGGATCTCAAAAGTCGTAAAAATGTGGAGACTTGGCAACACAAAAGGCGAAATTTCCCCTCCCCATCGACAAGTAGACCCCCCCTCTGAATGCCAAGGAATCAAATCTACAGCTCTGAATGTCTCAAGATCCTAAAAGCACCTCTGACTGGAGTTATGCAGCCCTGCCATAAGGGAATCCAGTGTTGTGTAAACTGTACAGGACAACCCACAAAAGCCTTGTTTTTGGTGAGAGGCCTGTTGACGTACAGGGGCGCCAAGATCAAAACTGTACAGTCTGTACTGAGGAGAAATTTGGCAAAATACATCATCCATTTAGTGAACACTAAATGTTACTTGCAGAACACATTTTCTACATGCACACATTTTCTACTGAAAGAAAACATGCATTTATGTTCCCTGGGGCTTTAGCCTCTGGTGCTTCATATGTGGTTTACAGTGCTTTACAGAGGAGGAATTAGTGCTGGTATCCCTTGCAACAAGAGGCTAAATATCAGTTATTGTATTGAGTCCAGAAATTCCCTACAAATGCATCCCTACTCTAAAATCCTCGAGAGCACACAAACTTCAATCTATGTGTGTCCACACGCACATTCACAAAACACACACACCGACATGCACACACCCTTGTCCCAGTTTCTGCAAAGTCAAAAGAAAATGATGGTAATGCATCAAAGGGGCTTTTCAAACACGCGAAAGACGCAACATGCGAACACGCTTTTTTCATGTGCAAGCTGGGCCCTGTGCGATAAGGATATAGTCTGAACCGAAGCCCCCGCTTCGGGTACCACTCTCACCTGTGGAGCCGCCATAACAAGCCTTGCTATTTTCTTTCTTTTGTGCTCCAGCAAGGGCCAAGTGGATTTTTATTACACCGATCGTTAAAAATCTCGGGCACCCTTTTCTTCGCAAGAGCACACCCGGACATCCAGGTGCTATTAGCAGTTGCAGTCGCCACGGAAATGCTTGACAGAAGCTGATCTGACTGTGTCAGTGAAAAGACATGAAACAAACTGACAAAAAAGGGACTCAAAAATAGCCAGATCATGTCAGTAAAAATCCAGGGCCTGTGCTTGATAGGCACTCAGAAGGGAGGCGAAATAAAAATAAAAAAAAAAAAAGAAAAGAAGAGATGCCGTTCCAGTAAGTTGTACTGTCAAACACAATCACAAAAGCAAGCCAGAAAAAAACTGACAGGCAAGCTCAATTTGCTTCTATCTTTCAAACGGAGAGGTAGCAAACAGTTGTTTGGGGAGGGTGGGGGCAGAGAAGAGGGAAGAGAAAAGAAAGAGGAGAAGAGTTAAGCGGAGGAGAGGGGAAAGGACAAGAGAGGATCAGAGAGGATCAGAGGACAAGAAAAGGAGGGACAGAAAGAGAGGCGAGGACAAGGACGAAGGAAGAGTGGAATGAAAAATCTGAGAGAGAGGGATGAGAAACATAGAGGGTATTAATGTGGTGGCAGAGACAAAAGGGATGAGAAACAGTCGTATGCATGGATGAACACCATCCTCCTTCTTCTGCTATGGTTCATAATCTACAACTCTCTGAGTCCCAGAACATATCATGGGAATATATAAGATCTAATGGCACACCAACCCCCCATCCCCACACCCCAACACCACCCACTTTCATGCATTGCCTCCCCCAGTGAAGAAAAGAACGCGAAACATAAATGGGGACGTTGTCATTGAGATTCATGCAACATTTACGTGCCTTCTCCCTGCTGATACACAGTGTTGGTCCACAGTGTTCTGGTTCGGTTAACTGTCCTCCGCAGTCTCTCACTCACAGCTAAAGCTGAGCAGATACAGTTGATAAGCAGGAGACGATGCTGCAGTCCTATCTACTACACTCGTGTTACGAGTCTCAGGTGAGTTATAGAGTGTAATGCTGAAGGTGTTCACCCCAATTCCTCTTGCCAATTTGCCATGTTCACGAACTCAATTTCCAGCAACTGGCAAGGTGAAGCTATTTCAGTTAAAAGCACTCCTTTGTGTTGTGTAAGAATCAGCTTCCCTTTGCCCATTCCTTCAAAACACGGTAAGGTTCACAGCAGAACTTACCTTACAGCAGGAAAGTTGGTTCTTAATCTAGGCAAAATACTGTGATGGGGGGTTGTTGGGGGGGTTTGGGGGTGGTATCGTACTGCTTTAGTGGGGATACCGTCAATAGCCCCATTCGGATGGAATAATTCATTCATTTGTTTATTAATTTTCATATTCTATCCTGAGGGAAATTACACTGCAAAGTGCCGGCTGTTTTTGACCAACGATTTATCATTTCCATCCCGTCCAGATACACATCTCCGTCACTTTCCAAACACATGTTGCCTCATGCTGGAAAAGTTTTTGACCGTTGCTACTTGCTGTATTTAGTCTACTAGCGTGTGTATCCATATTACACACTTGCCAAATTGCAAAACAATGGATGCTATGGTTTGCATCTCTCAACCACTAGTTTGGTCTGAGTGGTAAAACTTCTCCATCCCATTGGCACTGGAAGAGATTTAGAAGAAGCAGAAGCAGCTTTAGAGGAGAAAGAAAATGAATTCAGTCAGAAAAGTAAGATCCTGCAGGTTGATTAAAGGGGATTATAGCAGCAGCTACAAGTGTAAGACATTATTATTTTATATTCACATTCGCACAATATCATCAACTTTTAGTTCTCTAAAAACGCGACTACAACCATATGACCAGGTGTGACGCAAACATCCAGGTTCATAAAAATTACAACCCACTAGAAACTCGCACATCAATTATATTAATATCTGGGTATGAGAGTTTTATCACGTGAGGAGATGTGTATTTAAAGTGCATTACAGATGTCCCCCTGATGAACTAATCCAATCCGAATAGGGCTAATGCTACTTCTTGTTTCCCTCGCATCTCTTTGCAAGAATACAGTGAAAGAGTCACGCTGCTTCAATCTGGACTGAATAGACAGAACGGCAGGAAGGTGCAGTATGGGATCTGACTGCTCAGGTGGAGGGCTCATACTAATCACAACCCATGTGAGACAAAATAACCTTCTACATCATTACATCAGTTATGGGACTAGGCAAAACCACAGTGTTTTTAATGTCACCAGCAGCAGGACTGACTCAGTTGTACCTAAACAAAATCCTTTAAAACACAGAACAAATGTAAACCGATAAAAAATACAGCAGTGTGGGATAAATAAACTGACAAACAAGAAAAAAAAATTCATAACAAATTTGGAGCACAGAATGTTTTCACTTTCACAAGTCCAAAAAGTCTGTGTTGTATCCAAGTATCTACACACCTAGCCTGTATTCAATATATATAATAACGCAGTGTTGCAATTTTTAGAGCGAAAGAGTCAGTCAGTCTAGTTAAACCTGGTCCAGTGACCAGAGTCAGGTCCATGTTTAAAAGAATCAGGTAGCATAATGCTTTCCGCACTACACTACTTTTTTTTTTGTCAGGCAACTTGCTGGCATGTCAAGTTCATTTTTTGAGGCGTTTGAAACTATAGACGCATCACCATTCATGATCAAAGTTTGTAGCTCCATATATTCTTAATCCCATCCTAAGGAAACACCCGGTCTCTGAGTCCAAAGTCAGTGGTCTCTTATAAAAACAGGGTTCCAAAATATTCCATCCCAAGTTTTCCTCCACGGGCCTTTTTGTCCCAGAAAAACAGCACTTCCCAAGACATCCTTTGATTCCCTCGACAACAGTCTCTGAGTATCCTCATCCACAGTGATGCTCTCTTTTCGGTCACTCTGGCCAGCAATGGGTTCCTCACACTTAGAATGCACAGTTTCAAGTGAGGAGCACTGCTGTGAATCTGTTAATCAGAGCCATAATAGTTCAAGGTTTACATCCAGGTGTTTGCTGTAGCTTTTTTTTCCCAAAGAAGTGTCACTTATCAATATTTTATATGATCTGAGCTAATAATGTTAATAAAAACTCTGTGTGTTAAATACATTGTGTGCTGCACACTGGGGGAGTGAAAATAGCAGTTGGTATCACCACCTGAAATGGTGTGGTCGCCTCTTGGCACCAGACACAGAAAGCTGTTTCCTAGCAGGCGTCTGGGCCAATTAAGAGCTTCCTCGGTGCCATGAACAGCAGGCTAGGTTGGAATGGAGACCAGAAGGCACAAAGGGGTGCTGCAGACCCCACACTGATTAAAAAACTGTGCATCTATCCAGTACATGATTCCTAACAGTGTTCGCTAAATTAGGCCTATCACGTGTAGGAGTAGTCTATATCTGGGATACCTCCTTCTCGGTAGCCGCGGTTCGTGCCATAGCTTGAATTGGTCATTTGATTGGGTGGTTTGTACAGACCTGTGCCATTAGAGGGGAAGATCGTGTGTATGATGTAATCTTCTCGTATTGGCTTGGGCTGTAAGGGCTCTCTGGCTGCCATCTGTGTCATCTGGAACCCAGGTCCTCGGATCTCCAAAATAGTGGTGTCTTTCTTAGTGCCTGATTCGATGTAGTCATCGTAGTGCTTGTTCTTGCGTGAGCTACCGCGGTTGTACTGATCCCTAGAAGACAGACGTCCTGCACGATGCCCGTACCAACAGAATATGCCAAATATAAATGCGAGGGAAACTATGGCAGTGGCTCCACCAATGATCCCAGCAAGCGGGAGTGAAGTGATCTGCTCAGAGCCTTTATCCTCCCCCTGGTCCACCTCAGACAGGTTGGGGTCAGATGTCTCTGCCTTGGCACACACTGGAGCCTCGTCTGAGTCTGTGTCCCCGCCGGACATGCTGCCTTTGTTCCCGCTGCCAGAGACTAGCGGCACCATGCAGATGATGTAGCTAGACGCTGGCTGGAGGGCAGTAAGGAGATACTCTCTGCGGTCGCCCCTCACCAGTGTCTCTGTGATGGAGCCCATGGCAGCACTAGTCCCTAAACGGAGCCAGCTGAGCCTGAATGAAGAAGAAGGTTGAGCCACACTCCATGTAACCCTGATGCTATCATGGGACAGAGGTTTCACATTCAGGGCCAAGTTCTTTCCCACACCACTGCTGCCAAGTTTGTAGTCCATGCCTGTGTCTGGAAGCCCCAGACCTGGACGTTTGGACCGCAGAGTAAACAGGGAGCCTTGTGGAGGGGAAAGTGTGGTGGAGCTGGCCGCAACTCCTGCTCCACCCATTCTGTTGCTACCTGCACTTCCTCCACCTGTCGAACCCCCACCACCTACTCCTCCACCTGCTGCAGCTGATAATTCACAGTCGTCCATCTGGCTAGTAAGTTCCCTAAGCGGCATGTCTCGCACACGCTCCGGTGTCTGACAAGTGAGTCCTCGCACTGTAATGGTGTTCCCTTTGGCTTCTAGCCAGTCATACAGCCAGCGTAAGTTGCATCCACAGTGCCAAGGGTTACCACGCACAAGCAGCTGCCCCAGACTCTCCAAGTCGCGAAATAAGCCTCGAGGAAGTGTGGTCAGGTTGTTCCCAGAAAGATCCAGCCTTTGAAGCCTGCGCATTCCATCTAAGGAGCCCCGCGGCATGTGGATCATGGCATTGTCCTGAAGAGAGAGTCTTTGCAGGTGTGCACTGGGTAAATTGAGTGGCGGCGTCTGAAGGGAATTACGCACCAACGACAGCTCTGTGAGGTTTGAAAGGCGTGAGAAGGTGTCATCAGCGATGCGCTGATTGGCCAGCAGGTTCCCATCTAAGACAAGACGGCGAAGAGAAGACAATCCACGAAATGCATGTGTGGGAATCGTTGAGATTCGGTTGTCATCTAAGCGGAGCTCCTCCAGTGAGGCCGGAAGTCCTGACGGTATGCTAGAAAGGTGGTTTCGGGAGAGGAAGAGCAGACGAAGGCGAGGGTTGTCAGCAAAGGCTTGATCTTCTATACTAACAGTGGACACTGAATTGTCATCCAGGTGCAGCTTCTCAAGCTGAGGCAGCCTGGCTAATGCAGCTCGAGGCAGCACTCGGATATTGTTGTCTTGGAGATGTAGTTCCCTTAGTGATGGGGGCAGGTGCATGGGAAAATCGTCCAGCTCATTATCATAAAGATATATAACTCGCACTGTGGTGAGGTGCTCCAAGGAGGTGGGCAGTCCTGCATTATCTATGTGATTGTTTTGAAGATAAAGAACAGTGGCAGACGGGGGCAGGGGCGGGATGGCACTGAGCCCACGGTCGTTACAATAGATAAAGTCCTCATCACAGCGGCACACAGAAGGGCACACAATATCCCCCTCACCATCCAATCCCTGCGAAGCAGCTGCGGCACATTCCAGTATCTCAACCACTAGTGTGAAGCACAGTAGGAGAATGAAGAGTAAATCACGAAGCTCAGTCACGCCTTCATGAGCCATGATGCCCGTCGCTTCCTTTTGTCCTCGTTTTTGGGAAGCACCACCCTCCTTTTTTGGTCAACTTCTTCACAGATCCCAGAATTCACAGATTCCTGGTCAATTTCAAAGAAGTCAGAGTAGGCCCAGTTCCCCTAGGGAAAGGAGAGAGAAACAGAAACAAGTTTGAATTAATACCCAAAGTCACTCAAGACCCCTCTGATGCTCTAGCAAAAAAAAATGAAATGCCACATGTAGCATATGCTTATTAAATCACATGCCCAAACAGATCTAAACCAATTACGCGAAGTCACAACTCGAGTGAACAGCTAGACAAATCTGCCTATACCTTGAGCGGGATCCACCAGTCATTGTGCAGTATGAGAGCACTTTGAGGGAGATTAAGAGAAATGGGCCAGAGCGACTCTATGACATCTCCCATCTGAGCGAAATGGTGTTCACTGAGATGTGGAGCTTAATGTAACAGAACATAAGTCAAAGTCATAAAAAGGCTTTGACGTAAACACTATTGGTGACAAATGGCTGTTGACGTACTGCACATTCTAAATGGCTGTGCAGGAGTATTTGCATTGCTTTGCCTCTGAAGTGTGTACATATAGTGATTTCAGCGCAAATATTTTCTAACACAAGCACCCTTCACTTCCTCCTAAATACAGCCTGAGCAGGTGGAGTTTCCTTGGCTGTATCAACCGTGTGTTTATGTGTGGGCTTGCATGATAGCAAATGTGTATGTATTTGTGTGTGTGTGTATATGCTGTGTTTGAAAACCTGTCTGTTTGCTTCTGGGAGGGTGGGTTTCGGGTGAGGGATAAGGACGTGTGTTTGAGATTGAACAGCTGGTCAAATCGTGGGGTATTTGGGTCACTTCTCTCATGGACAACAGAGAGAAAGAGAGAGAGAGAGAGAGAGAGAGAGAGAGAGAGAGAGAGAGAGAGACTGATGTTGCAAAGAGAGTTGGAGGGATTATGAAGCATATGGAGCTGCGATTGTGTGGATTTAACAGGTGCCGGAGAGAATGCCGGCACAGAGAAACAATACCAAACCTTCCTTCACGCTGAGACATTTCTCCAGGTTTCACTCGTGGCAGTAAGCTTCGAAGAAAGATAATACACATCAAATGGATTTGCTGTTTTACACACATAGTGATCTTTAAATACAAACAATACAAATAAACAATACAAATGAAAAATGCATTGTTTTTTGATGTGTGTCAGGAAGTCAGGAACCAAGCCTGCATTGTTCTGTATTCTTCAAACCAAGACATTCATAACTTTTGTCCAAAAACAGAACACTTGTCATTTTTCACTCTATTTACGCTTATTAGCATTTATTCAAGTGTGGCCTGTTGGTGCAGGGGGTAGTGCTGGCACTTCACAGCAAGAAGGTCCTGGGTTTGATTCCCAGAGGGTCCTTTCTGTGTGGGGACTGCATGTTCTCCCCATGTCAGAATGGGTTTCTGGTGGGTGTACTCCTTTTTCCTAAGACATGCAAGTCAGGAAAACAGGAGATGCTAAATTCCCTCTAGAGCTAAATGTGTTTATCTGTGTGTCTACCCTCTGATGGACTGGCCGCCTGTCTGGGGTGAACTTCACGACTTGCCATTACTGGAAAATCACTGAAAAAAGCTCTATGTTTGGATTTTCACATTCATAGGATAAAGGTGTCAAAAAAGGCTCTTTGAGCGATACCATAGACAAACCAATTTGGTTCCCTAAAGAACCACGCTTAAAAATACTTGTGGGCATGTGAAGAACTTCCTGGAACCTTCACATTATGCATAGGTTCTTTAAATGTTAAAGGTTCTTTGTACTCACATATTTTATTTACAAAAATAGTTCACCAAAAGAGCCATCTATACAGCTCTTAAGGGAACCAAAAGTGCAAAGAACTCTTTATGCCACCTTAATTTTTATGCATGGATGCATCTGAAAGTGGCACTGATGTTTTACATTACAATCAATTATAATTACATAAATATATTAAATGAAGTATGTGCTCACTTTAATAAAAGACATGAACGTGGTCCTTTCACTGATTAGGAGGAAGCTGGCATGAGCTCCCTCTTCTGGATGTTAGCAGAAATAAGCAACTTCAGTAGCATCTTTCAAGCTCTATTTATCAGAAGCAGAACCTATCCTTTAGTGATTTTATGCACAGTATATTAATGTGTTCCTTGTGGAAGTCCAGTATTACTTGGTAGTTTCCATCACAAACCTGGTTTGACTCAATCAGTCCTTCGGTAAATTCAATCAGGAGCTGCTGATGGAGTTTCACAAATCCAAGCCAAGCAATGGCTGGAGGCCTGTGTCCTAATTACCAGCTCACAAATTATCAACTATTTATTTATAAACAAGACAAATCTTGATACTTTTTACTATTCTCTTGTTTGTTTATTCTAATGTTAATTTTGCTAGCAGAAAGACGTTGAGAAAAAAGGCTTTTTAATTTGCATTGGTGTATTTGCATGAGTATATATACATCTACACTCATTGTTTTTGGTCCAGTAAGAACTGTAAGGCATTGCACATTGTTCAGATATTTTAGATTTATCAGACTGTTATAAATGAACTAACTATAAAGGAACTCCTTGGGATGCATTGTCCTGCATGTAACTTCTCCTCTGCATTTTTTGCACACAACTCTCTGCTGCCAGAATACAGTACCTGACAAAATACTGTATTCATCCAGACTGTAGCTCCTGTCGACTGCACTAAATGTTGTCTTGTCTTGTCCAGTTGCACTGTTGCTCTTGTGTTCTTTTTCTTGCACACTCTCCTGTCTGCACTTGTGGTCTTGTGGTGTTCTGTTTTGTTCTGTTTTGTTCTTGTGTTGCACCATGGTCTTGGAGGCACGTTGTTTTGTTTCACCGTGTACTGTGTGTATGTGGTCGAAATGACAATAAAACTTGCTTGACTTGACTTGACTGATATGGGAATTGCTGTTTTTCATGTGCATATCTGCCGATGCCTGTAGAACATTTATTCCTATAGGGCTACCAATGCAGTTAAACAAATAGAATGCACACATTTGACCACATTACTCCAATCTGTAACAATAAACACTTTAAATATCAATTTGAACTATCAGTGTGGACATCCAAACATCGGTCCGTGGTCAGAATTATCTGCTGATACCACTGTGACTCCGATTTCACTGTGCATCCCTAGTATTCAGAAATACTGAAGATGCGTTTGGATGCACTGGCTGAGCCACTGGGTCACTGGATTTATGCATGGATATGTGCGTGCACGCTTGTTGTGTGGTCCTACTTGTGTCTTCTCTGTGTTTTTGTATGTGTGTTTCATAGAAAACCTGAGAAACACTGGGCTGACCTATGATGTCAAGCCCAAGAAAACGGTCCTGGCTTTCTGAAGTGCCTTTTTAAAATGCTTCATTTTTAAAACTGAAAGGGCAAAACCACTTCATCTTGGTTACTGAGGTTAAGGTCAGGTCAAGTTAACACACACACACACACACACACACACACACGCGCACACACAAACAATTATTAAAAATGTACTTTATCAGTTATCTTAATATTATATTGAAAATAGAAAAAAAATTCTCTGACAATAAAGCAACAATTAGTGAAAAATATCCACAGTTACTGAGAAGTTTAAAGCTACCATGAACCTGGAAGAATTTTCTCAGCAGCCAGAGTGAGGAAGATGGTCACAGAAGAAAAAATCTCCAAAGACAACAGGTTCAGAATGACAGAGTTTGGTAATATCTTGGAGGCACCATGTCTCCAAATCCACCAAAGGATGTCAACAAACTGTTTGGAAGGTGTGCCAGAACAAAGCCTTAGTGGGACAAGCAAAAACACGCCAGACGCCACTGGAACTTTAACTGGGAGCTGTGGTCAGAAGAACCAAAACTGAGCTCTCTGACTCTAAATGCTGGCATAGACATCCTCCCTGCAGGCCCCTGCAGTATTGTTTGTATGCATGGCATTATAGAGTCCAGGAAATACCTGGTGATTAAAATAAAAGTCAAATTCAAAGCACACATCAAAATCTGCTAAAAAAAATAAATAAATTAACACAAAATCAAGCTTTTGCCATGGCCATCCCAGTCCCCTGACCTAAATCACACTAAATCAAAACCTGTGGATGGAGCTCAAGAGTGCACAAGAGAAGACCCAGGACTCTACATTGAGGAACTGTGGGAAATCCTTTATCTGTGTTCTCAAGTCATATAGAACATTACAAGAGAAGACAGTTCTGTTGGCGAAAGTGGATTGCACAATATTCTAGCGGTATATATATATATATATATATATATATATATATACATGCATATATATATATATATATAGTTAGTTATTTAAAGTATGTATGGGGCTTTCATATAATACATATATGTATAAATTATATAATACACACATAACACAAAAGTGTGTGAGTGTGTGTGTGTGTGTGTGTGTGTGTGTGTGTGTGTGTGTGTGTGTGTGTGTCTGTGTGTGTAAGGAGTGCGTCTGATTCGCTGGGGAATAGACTGAAATGGGGCTGTCCAGACAGCCTGTCGCCTGTGGCTCCTCCCCCAACCCCCCACTTATCCCATCCAATATCCCAGCCAACGTCAGGGCAGCCTGGGACTATATCAATTTACATCCAGGGACTGTGGGACAGGCCTGAGCAAGAGCGACTGAGCGTGTCCACAGCTGCACTATCTCTCCCCATAAAATTCACAGCATAACAATAAAAAAAACCATATCTGGTGCTCCCGGCGAGTGTGTGTCGAAAAAAAAATGACGCTTTATCAGTAAGGAACAGTGGCATATGGGAAAATGTGGCCATATTTGATGGCGGGCTGAAGATAAAGCCAAAGAGAATGCTTATCTGTGTGCCTGCGCATGTCCGTAAATATCGACTTTTTGAATTTGGGACAGAATACGGAAGGATATCAGCTGGAGAGATGGACAGGCCGATGAAGGCACGAGTACAAGTGACTGAGAAAGGCGAATGAATGAAATAAATAAATGAAACTTCTTTTACACAGCAGCTGCCACTAATTTTCTAGAAGAATTCTAATTAGAAGAATTCCGAACCTGTTATTGCCCCTAAGCAAGCTTTTTCGGCTGGCAGCTGATGGTGAGGCAAGAAAAAAAAATGGACTTGGCCAGAAATGAACACTGGAACTAAACCATTCAGGTTCCATGAGTCTGTCTACAATGCCATTTGGCATGAAGAACTTGTGATACATTTGATACAGTAAGTATCATTCGAAATAAGACTCTTGATTCAATACACAATACATATACAATATATTCAACAGACTGGAGCAAACTACCTGTTATAAATTAGATTATTTTCTCACACACTCCTTGTAAGCTGATATATTGTGGTTGATCATGATGCATTAGTTTGATATGTAAGGAAAAACAGGAGACTGAGAATGTCGATGCAGGACGTGTCAGAAAGAACAGCCCATCCACAACGTCACAGAGAGGGATGTAATAGTGAGGCTGCAGTGCATAAACCCAACATTACAAAGACGAATGCACATTTTAGGGTTTAGTGGAGTGAAAACAACAGGCATAGTGTACAGAGATGTGGTAAAAAGTGATGAATAGGACTGCAAGTGTGGCTCGAATGCTTCTCCCTTACAGTGAGGGGGTCCGACAGCTCTGTTATGCTGTAGGAGGCATTTTGCTGGCATTGTTTGGTCTACTTTCCCTTAGAGCAGGGTCACCAACCTTGCTCCTGGAGTTCTACTTTCCTGGCGCTTTCAGCTCCAACTTGCATCTAACGTGCTGCCCCTCCCTCTTACAGCTGGCGGCCTAGTGGTTAGGGTGTTGCCCCTGCAATCAGAAGGTTGTGGGTTTGAATCCCAGCACTGCTAGTGTCATCACTGAGGTTCCCTTGAGCAAGGTACCATCCCCACACACTGCTCCCCGGGCGCCCCTCGTTGGTGACAGCCCCCTGCTTCACTTGGTAAATGGGTTAAATGCAGAGAAAGAATTTCACATTGTTCATACTGTGTGCTGTAATGGGACTATAAGGGGCCACTTCACTTCACTTACTAACGCTCCAGCCAATCAGGGGCATCTGAGATGTTAGTCAGAGCAAGTGTTGCAGATTGTGGATGGAACTACTTCTCAGGAAGGTAGACCTTCAGGACCATGGGATAGGGACCACTGTTTTAGAGAGAAGAGTCACTGTAAATAACAATAAGTTATAATAATAATAAGAAGAATACGTTATTCAGACTAACGTTTATCATATAATGGAACATTTCCATCTTCATGAGAAGAGTCTTTAACTGGATCACAGTGCCTCCATCCACAGGGCATGAGGAGTTATTGGATGGGTTAATGAGTATGAAAATGAAGTAGATATAGGGTGTGGACACCACAGTCAGATCTCAACCCAACTAAACTTTGGTAGGATGGTGTCCCAACCGTCCAATGCAGTTCCAAAGTTGCCAAGGTGCACTGGAGCTGTTCTGGTGGCTCATCATATTCCAAGACCTTGCTAAGAGTCTCTGTCACCCATATGTATATTGTACTATAATGCTGACTGCTATAGTAAACTGCTTAAACATTATTATAGTAACATTTATAGAATCAATCCTACAGTAAATCTGGACAATTGCTGCAATATACTATGCCAGTATCATAGATTACTACATCATATGGTTGTGTAAATATACATTATTATATAGATTATTTTATCACTACAAAATCTATACTATTGCTACAGTTCCTCCTTTAGAGCTATTAACAAAATGCCCATTTTCAAGAACTCTTTATTTTCGCTGTGTCAAAAAATGCGTCAAATTGAGTCGTATTGAACCAAGTTGTTTAGCCAAGATAAGCAGAAAAATCCGGTTTTGCCATAAATTATAATGCTAAACAGAGAGCTTTCAGAGGAGCTCTAATTGAGCTTTTCCCAGTATTTGCAGCGTCCACCACTGTTGTTGACAATGCAAACCAAACGTTTCGCCAGCAACTGCTTGTGGCTGCATAATTACTCTTTGCAATTGCTGTCCATGGTTGTGACATTCTTAATAAATAACACAAAAGTGCACATTTACTTTTTTGCCAAACATGAGGAGAGCTGGACTGGCAACTGTGCCCATAAAGTTCCTTATCTTAACACAAACAAGGCCTTCTAGTAGTGAACGCTGCCTGTGGTAATGGACCACCATGCGCCAGCATGAAAATGTTAATTTAATATATTCTCTTCCCTAAATGCTCCAAAGTTATGCATTTCAGATGTTAAATTCTTATTCTGACTTTTGATCAAGGGCAACAGGCCAAATCAGTGTAGTTCAGTGTCAGGATTTATCGAAGAAAGAGTAGCAGAAGGCTTCTTGGCGAGAACTCAGTTCCACTTTGGAGATCTGAAGGAACTTCTTGCTGATGCTTGGCATCCAGCCCACAGAACTTCAGACAAAGTTAGTTATGACATTACTTAAAAAAAGACAATGGAGGGTGGATGATATGGCAAAAATATAACACCATGATGCTTGCTGATATGAGGACAATCTCAAATCATGAAATTTACATTTATAAAATAAAATAATGGCACATCACATTGGTTTCCAATCAGCACAACAGTATAAAAACAACAACAATATGTAAAGATACAATGAGTATATTGTTCATTGTATCTTTACATATTGTTGTTGTCTTTATACTGTTGTGCTGATTGGAAGCCAATGTGATGTGCCATTATTTTATTTTATAAATGTAAATTTCATGATTTGAGATTTGAGAGACACCATCGTCCGGAATCAAATTCCTTGTATGTGTTCGCTCACCTACTTGGCCAATAAACGCGATTCTGATTCTGATTCTGATTCTCTCTCTAAGCAATTCATGTAGTTACTGTACACTTACTGTTTTTGTGTACAGGCTGTCCATAATAGGTCTAAATACTAGCAATGTAATGATTCTGCTCCACATAACCATGTTGATGCTCAGTGACAGAGCCAACAGGCTACATAGGTCCGCAACTGTAGATTCTGATTGTATTTAAATGTGCTTGAGCCATGGGATTCCAATCAAGGTTAAATGTGCTTGAGCCATGGGATCCATTCTGAAGTGTCACCACTCAACATGCTTGGAGGAGAACACTAACAGCCAACTATGTTACACCGGCCAACAGATACCCATGTTGGCTAGAACTGCCAGGAGAGATGGCATACAGGAACTATGCTGTACCTAAACTGTACTGCGATGGCACGGAACTTGCAGCAGGCTTTGATTTTCCAGTGTATCTCATTTTCCAGTGTATCTCAGAGGCGTCAGCAGTGCAGTTCTCTATTCCTAGTTTGTGGCCGGTCATGGTCCAAAACCACGTCCATGGAGTCAAACCAGCCTGTCAGAACCACTTTTGCTATTGAGGTCTTTTAGTCTTGTTTGAGTTTTTACATGAAATTTATCTTCAGCCCAAACAGACAGTTGTGCTTGTACTTTGTCTGTTGTGTCTCCAGTGTTGTTTTTTGCGCGGACAGTAAATAAACAGTGGCCTTTTTCCAAGATGACATTTTGACCAATCAGAAAGGACTGACACAGTCAGTTTGGCTGTGGCTTGTTTTTGGCCCCGCTGTGGAGTAGCACGGGTACGGCTCGGGTATGGGTCACATTATTTGTATAAGAAAAACATTTGTTCTCGGTATGGCACGGTTCCTTGTGCCCGTAGAAAAGCGCCATTAGACTTCAGTCCACTGAGGGCTGAAATTGTGATTTCCCAATAGACATCTGATATTCGTCACTGCTGGAACAAAACCTTATCATTTGTCCAAAACCGTGTCTCAGTTTTATCACTTCTTTCCATAATTTGCAAATACCTGTTGCCTTGTGTTAAAATTCCATAATAAAGAGACCATTAGAAATGGTACAAAATTACTTGTTTCATTACCATCCAGTCAAACTGAGGAAGGACTTTCCTCATTGGAAATACAAGGTTTTATCATATGAATCAGGTGTGAACTGATGCATGTGTAGCCACTGGTGCTGGACATTCTCATACTGTTCAACTCACCCACATGGACCGCACGGTGGATAACAGCAGCCTAGACGCAGAACTGTAATCCGTATGTGAAATTAATAATTACAGTGCAGGCTTTATAATAATGGGTTATTATATAGGAAATTCTAGAATACCCTGGTATAAACCTCCACATTCTCGAGGACAGGAAAGAGGAATAATATGGAGCGAAAGTGATAAATATGGCCACATTCATCCTGTTTATCAGCAGCCTTCCAGCTCCACTCCACTCACTGATCAAGATCTAAAAAATCCCCACACTTTAGTGACTGATCAAGATCTAAAATCTGTCACTTCCTCTCTATCTCTCTCTCGTCCTCCAGCTCTTTCTCTTTCAATCCCCCCCCCTCCCTCCCCGTCTCTTTCCAGCAGTGACGCTTACCAAGCAAATCCCTGTTGGCCACTAAAGGACCCTGTTTCACAATCAAAACCTGTTGCCACAGAATTCATTTGGCTCAATGTCTTTTCGCCACTAAATCACAGATTAAATATAAATCCTCGAAGCATTAACGACCGAGCAGACGACCCCCAGCCTCAGCAAAATGGCAGACAACCGAGCAAAGAGGGCTCGCAGCCATGTGAGGAAAGGGAAGAAGAAAAAAACAGAGAGAATATTCACACATGAATAAATGAATAAGAAATGGGGCACGCCATGTCCAAGGGTTCATTCCTTCTGTGTATTTTTGTAGCCGTTGAAATGCACCACTGTGTGGAAGAGATCCAAGCAACAATACGAATGATGCTATTTTTGGAAAATTTATTAAGTGTCTTTCTGTTTGTGATGTGTATATTGTACTCTATTTATTAGGGGTAGACAAGAATATAATATTTTACCATTACTGTGGTAAATTACATCACAATACACTGAGCATGTTGTAGATATAGAGACTTCTAGAAGTATCAACTGACCAACTGACCAATGTATCACTTCCGTATAAAATATTTCATATGTTGGAACATTGCTTATAGGATTTGATTACATTTAGTCACTAAAGCATTAGTGGAGTCAGGGGCTAATGTGGAAAAAACATTAAAAAACATACCTCTGATGCACAAAATCCTGTTTACAATGGCTAATTATGCTCTCTTTGTAATGAAACATGC
>JBBPCZ010000089.1:13520840-13531791 GCA_037974445.1 Brycinus macrolepidotus | reverse complement strand
GGCCTGCATTCCTCATTTGCGTCCTCCAAAGCCGAAATGAATAATGTGGCGGCCTCCTCTGGCCCTGCCACTTCATCCAGCACATCGCTCGCGTCAAACCAAGTGCAACACACAACCCCACCGCCACGAGAGCGTCTGCCAAACCGTTACTTTGGCACGAGCAATCAAAAGAGTGGCGTATCACAGTGCGGCGACCAGCTCCGTATTCTAACCTCACCACGCCGCGGTTTGTTCCACAGCGCTTACCGAGGAGATTACTTCACGTCTGCTCATTTTGCTGTTATTGAATCTCACTGTCTGCCTGCACACGGCAATCCCGCGTGAGCCGAGAGATCAGGACGCTCTGGTACGTTCAGCCAAGATACGGAAAATCCAGGCAGCAAAACGCAGCAGAAAATAAATTCCACCCTCGCTACGAAGGCCAAAAAGAGGACTGCGGGGGGGTGGGGGTGGGGGTGGCGTAGGAATGCAATAAAATGGAGTTTCTGGATCAATATCAGTAACTCGTAATTAACACCTTGCGAACGATAACCACAATTTTCTCATATATCCATGAATAATATATCAATACCTTACACCCATAACAAAAACAGACGAGGGAGGGGTGCGGGTTTCAAAGACAGACTCGAGCGTTTTCGTTTCTCGCGAAGCTGGATCACACACGCCTCAGAGGAGGAGTGCGAGTGTGCGTGTGTGAGCGTCTCAGAGCCCTTTGGATATTCAAAGCACTGGTGCAGGTCTCAGAAACCTGGCTACTGCGCTGTACAGTACAGAACACCCCCCTCTGATCTCGGCCTGTAGACCACAGAGCGGCAGAAAACGGAGAAAAAGGAGGAGGCATGTATGTTCAAGTACGACGTGTTAAAGGGGGATGACTAAGCCTCCGTTCTGAGCCGAAAAGCAGCTTTTGCAACTTAACGCGCTGTTCAAAAAAAGAAACAAATCCTGAAACGAGAGACCGTAGAGGAGCATACGCTGGAATTTTGTGTTAATGATCAGTGAGGATCACCGAGTTACAAACCACCCTGTTACTGTAGTTTTAGTTTTAATAAAAGGGCCTGACGAGGCTTGCGTAAAATTCATAAAAATGCTACGCCACAGTATAAATGCTACGGACTTATTGAACCAACAGCACACAGAGACAGCTCAAGCACACAAAAGCTTGTAGTAACATCAATGTTAATTACTCAGATTCCCATCTAGTGCACCTTTAGTGGTACAGCCACAGGTTGGCCTCCTGGTACAGTAGCACCAATCCAGCGGTCGGTTACTTATAAACAGTTCCACAGCTGGTGACAGTCTCATGCTGATTACCTGGCAGGTCCGCGCTAGAACTTGTGATTCGGCCTTTTTTTTTTTTTTTTAATTTTATAAAGAAATCATTCAAAATAGCCTGTGCATAACATGCATATATCAGCATTCGGCACATTTTAAGACGGTGACATTCACTAATGATCTTTTTTTTTAATTTTTTTATACAGTATATGATTCATATAAAGCTGTGCTCAGCAAATGTTGGTCTGTACAATTCATTTTTTTTAATTAAATCTTTTTTTTTTTTTTTAAATATGGATATTCTAAAATGGTTCCCTTCTATTCCATATGGCTTTTCGGTCACGGCTTCCGCACTTCCCCACAGCCCCGACCCCCGATTCTTTCCTCTCTTTTCCTTTCCCCATTCAAAAATACCTCAACCTTTCATTTTAACTTTCATTTCATTAAAAAAAAAAAAACTTGCCATTGCACGAAGTGGCATTTCAAAATCGGGTACATTCATTCAAATAAGCTCAGGTTGTATCAAAATGTCCTCGCTCAGAAAGAGAAACCTTGTGGACAGTGCCCAAGCACTCCCACGCGCACAGAAAGCATCGCAGAGTCCGCCGAAGAACGTGGATCACTCTCAGACTCCTGTGGTGAAACTGAAAGAAAGCATGTGTCAGAGTGACCTAACCTTTACTTGGCTTCAATAATCCAAGAGCTGCCGCTCGATCTCGCCACTGATGGCCCATCGTCACACACGGATCCATATAAGATGAGTGTTCGAGCCCTCGTGCGTTCAGTCAATTGACTTTGTTCATTGATCAGTTCGCTTCAGCCATCTTGCGCTTATATCCCTTGAGGACTCCAACGCTTCAGAGCAGTAACGACTGCATCTCTCTTTCTTTTGTCTTTTTTATGTTTCAGAAAAAAACCTAATGCTTTTCTTCACTGACCTCTCCTTCCAAACGTAAAGGTCAACGTAGCTTTGGGGGGGGGGGGGGGGGGGCCCAGGCAGGGTTCAAAACTGACGGGTCACAGTTTTGGGTCACTGTTGGGCGTGAAAGTCTGGCGACTCTGCACCTTAGGGTGGGAAGCCGAGGACGAAGAGGACGAGGACGAGGACGAGGATGAAGAGCTGCGCCGGGTCTCCACGCCTGTGCTCGTCATCTTCAGCTTGCGGCGTTTGGCCAGCGGCGCATTGTCCACACTTTTCAGGAAGAAGCCCTCCCGCTTGCCCCTGTTAAACGCCTGAGAGTGGTTTGGACGCGTGAAAGGAATGCAGATGAGGGAGAAAAAGAGACAAAAAGAGAAGCAACTGTCATCGCTGGAATGTGACCAGGCTGTTTACCTCAGAGTGTGTTCAAAAGACTTTCTGACGAGAACTACTGATCTGGACACCAACTGCACAACAGCGCAAAGAAGACAGTGTCAGATGCACACAGAGACCCACCATGTGGCTGTATATCACCTCTGCTTGGAGCAGATAGCAGTGAGTTAGGTCTGTCTTATCGTTACACCAGCACCCTGGAAGCACTTGTGGCCTCTCAAACACATTAAACTGTCTCCCACTACATGCACTGCATCATTCTGTACAAAGCATGGTATGTAGATAACAACTGGCATAGTATCTCAGCCCAGAGGGGCTAGTTTTAATCCATGCCATGCATGCTGAGGCCGTCCTACACTCATTTAGTTCACTCAACTTATAATACTATACTATTCTAAAGGACTAAGGATAAAAGACGGGTACTTCATGTTCTCCAGCCTACAAAAGTTGTTTAATGAGTCAGTTTAGGTGGATTTGCAGTTGAAGACTATCAGCAGGTACATGATGTTGTCTCCATCCAATTGTGCTACAGAGAGCTACAACAAAATTGCCACTATTTAAAAAGGTCTATATACTAGTTTTTGGTAGTATTGTTCCCTGAGACCCAGTTATGTTTGTGTTAATTCATTTTTATATGACCAATTGTAAACTCTTTATCCCTTAGCACCAAAAGGCTGTTTTTACTATGCTTTTAAGACCGATGTATGGAAATGATTTGCATTCTGATTGGTTTCTCTTGTTTAAAATGTGATTTAGGCTAGAACACCGCTAAACCACTGTAGACTGAATAGGTAGATATATGTAAAGGCATTCTTGTTCATGACATAAAAACAGTGAATTGAAAAAGGGCTGTTTTTGCAGCACAGTTTCCATTTATGGACTAGGGAGTGCATTTTAAAGCATAAAAAGGGTCTACACACTACTAAACCCTTCTACTTAACAAGAAACTGAAGAAAATATTATTACAATACCTAAGCCACAATAAAATCGCAATAAACAGTGCCTCAAGATGTGATATGTTAAGTGTTGCCATTTCTTACTTTTACCAACTAATTATGCCTCCAAGAGAAACATTCCCTAATTCTTCCTAATAGAGTTTACATTTTGTAAGCAGCATTTTACAGGCTTCAAATGCTTGTTATCAAACACCTGTTCTTAAAATTCTTCCTTAAACGCTACATTCACATTTCACAATCAAACATAACTTGTGTGTTCGTTGCATGACGTGTGTTCAAATTGTTAGAGACAGTTAGGCTGAATCCCAACTGCTCAAATGGTTTATGTTGCTATGGTAGAACTTTTTTTATGTGAATTTATGATGAAAATTATAATTCATATACAAACTTTCATTTATTTGTTTTTAATGTTTTCAATATGCACATTCTATATTATATATAGCATCTCCAAAACACCAGGTCATTCCTGAAACGCAGTGGTTAGCTGCATACCATTTATCTACCAAAAGTGGTTGAAAAGAAGGACAACCAGTGAACCAGCATCAGGAAGCCCAAGACTCACTGATGCACATGGGCAGCAAGGGCTATCCCATCTGGTCTGATCCAGCAGCCAGCAGAGGCACAGTGATGCTCTGGGCAATGTCCACCTACCTAAACACTGTTGCACTAATAGTAGAATAAGGAGCCCTGGCACAAAAATCGTTTAGGAATGGTTTGAGGAACATGACAAAGGGCTTAAGGTGTTTGTCCTGGCCTCCAAATTCCCTAGACCTCCCAAGAATCTGATCTGTGGGAAGCGCTCGACATACTAGTTTGATCCATGGAGGCCCCACCTCACAACTAACAAGATTTAAAGGATCTGTTGCTAACGTCTTGGTGCCAAATGCCACAACACACTTTCAGAGTTGTCATATAGTATATGCCTCGATGGGTCAGAGCTGGTTTTGGCAGCACAGGGGGGGAGCTACACAATATTAGGCTGGTGGTTTTAATGTTAAGGCTGATTGGTGTATATTAGACTTTGTTTGGAATATCAGTGGTGTTCTTGTCTCAACAGGTAATTAAATCCTCATCATCTATGTCATAGTCTACCAATGGGCTTAATATACCTAAAAGATAAATAATATTGTTTTTTTTTCCCCCCACTCGAAATATCATCTTTCATACATTTTTTCCATACCACCAAAAGTAATTTCCTGTAAAAACTGCTAGTAATAGAGCAAAAGCTAAGCTTAAGCTGCTGACTGACCTTGTAGGTCGCATTTACATAGGTGCGAACGGTGGGGCCACTGGACTCCAGGACATCAGGGGTGCACAGAGGAGTGGAGGACACCCCCCCGCCCTGCAGCCACGCATTCTCTTTCAGAGCAGATAGCTTCAGACGCCGCTCAGGGTCAACTGTTAACAGCCCTGCGAGAAAGAGGAATGAAACAGTGAGAGAAAAAGGCAGGGCAAAAGACCGAATAATGTACTTAACACAAACAGATGAGAGGAATTTTGAATTACAAACGCTTCTCATATCTCCTCTGGGACCACCAGTTTATTATACATTTTACTATACATCCTACACAAAAAGCTATTAATCTTAATTATAAAGATTAGTTGATAAGAATGGTCAGGTGCTAGTGATGAAATACAGCCTGGACGAAACCTCTATTTAAGAATGTGTTATATAAAGAGAATATTTATTTCCCCAGTGTGAGACATCAACATTAAAGAGGCTTGTAAACATTCAGGAGGCTGTGATCAAGGAAATCTCAGTAAGGAGTCGTCTTTAAATACAGTTAAGTCGTGTAAGTACTCATTAACATCTTAGAATCCAGACACAAACGCACTGTTAACCAAACGTACCCCTCACTAGATCTTTGGCCTCCTCAGACACGCCCTTCCATGCTTCACCATCCAGGGAGAAGTCTCCTTCTTTGATCTTGTGCATGATGTCGGCAGCATGGGACGAGGTCATTCCTTTTTTTCCACTCTGAAATGGAACTTGTCCAGACAGCATGGTGTACTGACAAGGAACAACGCACATTGTCACTAGCAATCGCGATGAAAATTTGAATATGCTGAGATGAAAATGAAAATGTAAGAAAGCAAAGAAACACAAAAACAATTAGGAAAACTCTAATTATGCATGTATGCATGAACAAATTCACTCACACACACCCACGCACTCACCAGTATAACTCCCAAGCTCCAGAGGTCACAGGCCTGGTCATATCCGGAGCTGTGGAAGAGCTCAGGAGCAGCGTACTGCAGCGTGAAGCACGGGGTCTGCAGAGGAGCGCTGCCACTGCCCGCAGGAAACAACCGTGCAAAGCCAAAATCGATCACCTTCAGTGCCGAGTCCTCTGTCTCATCTGCAAACAGCACATTCTGAGGGTGGAGGTGGGGAGTCGGGGGGTAGGGATGGAAGAGGGGGTTGGCATTATTAAGCACAATTTCATAAAACTGAAAATCCCCTGACATATATACAAAAAAGCAACTAAAATAAATACAATGTTTTTGGGGTGTCTTGCCTGAATTGCATTACATTTTGCTGTACAAATTTTTTTTCCATGATTTGCAATTCACTGATGCTTCAAAACCATCCAGGCTTTGGGCAGCCACCTAGCCCACACCATTACACTCCCACCACCATACTTCACAGATGGGGTGAGATTTGTGGTGTTGATTCATTTTGTTCAGCCACACAGGGGCCTAAGATCACCATGCCCAATGCCAATCACTGGCTAAAGGGGTATAAAATGGAAATGTAATGCTCTTATATCTTAATGCTGTCAAATGCTCACAGCAATGTTCCAACATAGTGAGTGTTACTGCAGCAAAAGGGGGACAAACCTCTTATCAATACCCTCGATTTCAAAAGAAATCTTAAGTAATCCTTTTGTTACCCTTTCAATATACACACAATCACACTTCTCGGCAATCTTTTGATCGACCATTGTGCATTTGAACAGAATTCAGTTGTAAAGAACAGGTTACAAACCCCCCTTTTTACATGACACGGCAGCTGAATTGACTGAAACCACAGCTGAATAGATTATACTGCTTCACTCTAATTCCCCCTCTTTTCAAGGGGTCATTATCCCAGAATACAGGGTAGGGAATCATTTTTAGGCTGAAAGTTGAGCCCTGGCAGACTGAAATTCAGGACAATTTCAAATGCAGATAGGAGTCAGCTACAGAAAATGTACACAGGTAATATTCACTAGATTTCTCATATTATCTACCATGTAAAATGGACAAAAAATGTTGAATATGGAAGGTTTTTTTTTACCCTTGGAAATTTCTGGGGCTGACTGCGTGATAAACTTTTATTCCAGACCACTACAGCTCCTTGCGTTTCGGAGACTCACAGAAATGTGGCAAACAGTTGGTAACAGAAGTACAGCTGTCAGTTTTCATTTTCCAACAACCACTTTTCTCTTACTCTTAAGTTCGTTTTGTATAAAGATGCATTTTCAGCTGGCTTTAAGTGTCTATGGCACAAAAAAAGCACTAAAATATGCCGTGATGGCAGTGACATGTCCACCGCAGTCATCAGCATCACGGTGTTGTGACGATCGCACCAGCCCTCCTGTCAGGTGGGGATACACATCACACCTAATGAACTGAAGTGATAACTGTTTAAAGTTAAATTTTCTTTCCCCAAACCAGACTAAAGAAACAGAAAAGTAAAATTATGATCAAAATACCTCCAATTAAAATATTTTTAAAATATGTTTTTGATCATTTTACAACCCACCACCATACCGCTGTGCATTAATCAGAAATGCAATTAGACAGACTACCAGTTCTTAATGAATTAATCAAAGACTGACTGAAGCTATAAAGGCACAGCTAGGCCACTCGAGAGAGGACTAGATGTGAGGCACAGCCTGCAGCGTGCAGCAACACTTTTATCGAGCCAAACCCAGTCCAAACCAATTCTCAAGCTGTTGTACCTATACTGAACAATGAACAATGCTACTCTGATCTTCGGTTCAACGCGAATGGCGCCTTCCTCTTCAGCCAAACTCCTACATTTACATGCAAATCAGATGCAAATGCACTGTTCCTTCCTGCAAAGAAAACAATTAGAATCTTGTTTGTGAGGTAAAATGGATGAGTTTATTACCGCTACCGATTCAGGATTCCCTTCATTGTTTCCGCAGTGTTTTCGGACTGCTAATGAGGCTTATCCTGTCTAGGTACTGTTCTGTCCATCTCCTCAGCGGTGAGGCAATCTAGTAACCCATCTCCATCCATCTAACATCTTTATGTAAGTATTTATCGATAAATCCATTTATCAAGCTTTAGCAGCATCAATCCTTTTATTTTTTGTTCCATGATTAAATCCCTTTTCATCACTGCCATCATTAACTTTTTCAACAATTTGTGCTGCAGGAGCTCTTCTCTGAGATCAGAACAGAAGGGCTAACCTTCGCTCCCCATGTTTATCAATGAGCCTCCGGTGGCCATGACCCTGTTGACTGTTTTTTAGCTGTTCTTCTTTGGACCATATTTGGTACTAGCCAGTGGATATTGGGAACACCCCACAAGACCTGTTGATTTGAAGATGCTCTGACCCTGTCATCTAGCCATCATAATTATGCTCTTGGCAAAGTTGCTCAGATCTTTACCCTTTTTTCCTGCTGTCAACACATCAACTTCAAGATCTAACCGTTCACTTGCTGCCTAGTATATTCCACCCATTGGACAGGTGCCATTGTAACAAAAAAAAAAAATCAATCTTACTCACTGCATCTGTCAGTGGTTTTAATGTTATGGCTCATCAGTGTACATTAAACTTTCTGTGAGGCAACTGCTGCCCTGTCATTAATACATCCATCCTTCATTCCTTATATATACCTCTGGTTTGAGATCTCGGTGCACAACTCCGGCCTCATGCATGAAGCTGACAGCTGACACCAGGCTCTTCATCAGTTGGCTGGCCTCTCCTTCAGCAAACAGCTTTCTCTTTTTCAGTCGCTCCAACAGCTCACCTCCGCGCAACAGCTCCATCACTAGATATGTGTGGTACTGAGGAGGAAAAAACTGAAAAAATCAAGACAAGCCCAGGACATCCAATGATCTGGGAGTGTTTCTGTGCATCATGTACCTGATCGGTGTAGACCTCATGTAGAGTAACGATGTTTGGATGAGATTCGCACTGCCTAAGTGCTGCAATTTCTCTCTGAGTCATTGCTTCCATCCTACAGCAACACCACCACACATGGACAAAAGAGTTCTTTTAGGCATTTGCACTTCTGCCCGCAGACAAGAACATTCTGGATGAAAGTAAAACTCTTGGGCATGTTATAGTTCTAACTGGATCTATGCAGCTTTACATTCTGAGCCAAATCTGTCTGATTTGCTGCAAGGTCAGTCATGGTCAGTGTGCACACCTGCGGCTGATGATTTTGACGGCGTACTCTTGGCCACTCTGCTTGTGCCGGCACTTCCTGCAAACGGAAAAACTGCCCTCGCCCAGGGGAGGGCCCTGCAGACACAGCTCATAATGCTGAAAGAACTGAGACTCCTGACAGAGAGAACGAGTGACAATAGTGTCAGAGAAAGTACAAAAGTAGGATGCAAGATGTGAAATATAAAAGAAAGGATATTATATTATTAATATGGTATACATGTATAAGCACACAGAGATCCACACTGAAAAATAAATTATAATATTGTAAAAAAATCTTAATATAATGTGTATCTTTCATATTTTACTACGTGTTAACACTATGTGACAATAGAGCAACCTGGTACCTTTAACATGGCGCTGCGTTGAACGGTAGCTGAGCCGGGTCGGTCCACGTTTACTGGAGCGGCCAGAATGTCTCCCATTGCTGCGTTCTTATTGAACAAGATGGAAGGTGCCACAAACGAGTAGCCCTGGAAAGAGGAATAAAATAAGAGAGAGAGGAGCTACATTTGTATGAAAGAATGCATTCATATATGTACCTGAGACCAGCAATCAAAACTAAGAGGGCTAAACCAGCCTGAGGACCTGATCGATGTATTTCATGACTGAACCCAATTTTAAGGGTTTAAAAAAATCTAATAATAAATAAATTAATATATATTTCTTATTTAACATGTTAACGGTATACTTCAATACTTGGAGTGGTTTACTGACTGAAACAACTTAATTAAAGCAACATTAATTAAAGCAACAGTGTAAACCTTTAAGCAGTCTTCAGTAAGGTGAATATGGCAAAGTGGGGACATTTCATTTCTTGCAGTTAACTTTTACTCATTATCATTTTTTTCTGTTGTGACATGTTATCTTCATGCTAAAGAAGCAATGTGCATGTATGTACCTGTTCAGCCTGCTTTAACAGACAGAAACATCTGAGGGCTGTCAATTCAGCCGTTTCTATAAAAACTGCCGTGTGAGCAACAAACCGAGTGATTTTTCTTCACAACAGAGGTTCATTAATCAATTATAATCAATTACATCATTTAAAAAATGAGCACTCAAGTCGCTTTTCATTTGCAGTGTTAAAATATGATTTTTGTCAATTATGGAGACAGAGGAATCGGACAAGATGTCTGCTTACCTAGGCAGCAGCAATGATGAGGAAGTTAAAAACATAAATCTTTGGAAATCCCTGTTTTGTCATGTGTTTTCATTCCTTATTTTAGCTGGTTTAAGTTTTTGTTCCATCTCTAATTATATAACTTTGAGAGGCAAACATAAATCTCGTTCAGTATCAATGACTTAGTGAGTGTAACTGTTATTTTACCCAGGTTTTATGATAAATTGCTTTGTTTACATCAGTGATCAATAAACCTCTGAAAAGTGTGAGGAACCTCGAGCAATTATACACTTCTGTTCTAAAGGATTCTTCAGGGTCAAACAAAACAATACACAAAAGGATTTGCTGATTGTCAAATTAATCAGTAGATTACTCTATTACCAATATAATCAATAGTGACAGCACTCAAGACAAGCTACTAAATGCCCGAGCTTGTTCGCGCAAAATCAGCCAATATTATTGAACAAACAATATATTGATCAGGCTCTAGTCCGTTGTGCGTGCTCTGTTGTATCTTAATACCCCAACAGAAAAAACTATATGGGACACACTGCTGGTCACATTCTGCTATGTGATTTATACACAAAATGCTTGAAAAATGAAATGGGATGACTTGAAAATGAGAATTCACTTTTGGTTCCTAAGGCTAAGGTTGGGGTCAGGTTTACTCGTGTAGACATGACATTATTCAGCTAGCCAAGGTAACACATAAATCAACATAAAACCAACATAAAAAAGTATAAAGTACACTACATAGACAAAAGTATTGGGACACACCTGTTTTCCATGGTTTGGACTAGGCCCCTTACTTCCAGTGAAGGACAATCTTAATGCTTCAGCAGACCAAGACATTTTGGACAACACCATGCTTCCAACTTTGT
>JBBPCZ010000089.1:13446607-13457195 GCA_037974445.1 Brycinus macrolepidotus | reverse complement strand
CTTGTGGAAAGCCTTCCAAGAAGAGTGGAAGCTGTTATAGCTGCAAAAGGGGGACCAACTCCATATTAAAGTCTATGGATTTGAATGCAATGTCATTAAAGTTCCTCTTGGTGTAATGGTCAGGCGTCCCAATACTTCTGTCCATACTGTGTATTCACCTGCTTCTTATACGAAGTTTCAGTTCCACATTAAACCCTGAAGGGGCTCAACTGAGGCACCTATACAGGCAGGACAAGCGCCAAACTGTAGTTACTGCATCATTTAAAGTGGGACTAAAAATCAGAAATCAACTTCAGCTTCAGTCTCATGCACCGGGTAACAGAGAAATCCTTTTTAGAAGGGCATGGAAAAGCGTTTAGAGTAACAGATTTTTATTGTTTTTCCTTCAGCGTTTCAAGTTTTCTTCACGAAAAGAAATGAACAACATCAGTAGGCCCATTTTAAATGCACTTACAGGGAGGGGCAAGGTGGATGATGTCACCCTCACCAACATATAAAGCCCAGTGCTGGTATGTCCCTCGAAAAATCTCAATAAGGTCCCCTGGTTGAGGCTTACCACACTAAAGAGGAAAGTATCCAGCATGAAAAATGGAAAAAAAATCGCAGAAAATATCATTTTTAGACTCCTAAATGTGATGTGTTTGTTTTTTTAAATTTCACAAATCAGATAGTTGTAGTTTAAGAATAAAGGGAGATATTAATATTTATTATTTATGGAGTAATGCATGGAGGAATGCATACATTTATAAAACTATATATATATATATATATATGTATGTATGGTCCTTCTACAGAGACAGCACCTTTAAGGCACAGTTACTGTTTGAAACATATTTGGAAAAAGATTAAATTAAGTTAACACACCTCTGCATGGAACAAACCTAAATATGACATATTTCTGCAAATTATCATTTTAAAATGTTCATATAATTTCGGGAAAAATAATCATAAAATGTGGTTTGTGCAAAAGTTCGGTCACTCGTTAAGTCTGTACCTAGTGTGTTCCCTTTTAGGTCGAAATCATGGCCTTTTTTTTGTCTCTAGTTTTTCCTTTATTTAAGATCTAATCACAGATTTTCAGGGACATTCAAGTCCGAGGACAGTGAAGGACATTTCAAAGCCTTAATCTCGACTTAGTTCTAGTTTAGTTAGGACAGTAGCTTTGTAGATATTTGTAGATATTTAGTGCAATACGTTCTTTTTTCCAGTCAATATTTTTCATGCAGTCATTTCAGTTTTAGTTCATTATCTGTTGTTTTAGATTCTCAATTATTTGTTTACACTTTTTTTGTTTTGTTTGTTTTTTTACACACAACTATATATGCATATACACACTCACATACCAAAACGTGGAATCACTTTTCATATTATGTTGCTAATTCACATACAATACCAATGCAAATTTAAGTGCTCTTACTGACTTTGGATGTTTGGTTGATATTTTAAGTATTTTGGCAGCAATATGAACATACAAAAGTATAAACCATATACTGTTACTATCTATAAGGTTTTTTCCCGCCTTGTGATGTAATTGTCACTTTTGAAATATAATGTATTACGGATATTCATCTTTAGAAATTTTTCTATAACCTTTTTGTCATTTTAGAAAATTCTACAGCTATGTAGTGTCCCAGACACTAAAATCTGTGCACTGCAAACTAACATTTGTTTTTGAATTCTGCTTTCTAATAATTGTAATAATATAAACTGGTGAAGTTGGGCGGGACTAGCGTATTGAAATAAAATAGTGACCTGCCACCATACTGCTTTTATATTACTTAAAAAAGTCACCAGTTTTTGTTTTTGTAGTGTTTTGTGTGTATACACCACATTTTTTCCTATGTAAAGGCCATATAGAAAAAGAAAATATAGAAAAATAGAAAGCAATACAGCAAAAATATAGAAATCCAACTCCTGGGATCATGTTCTCCTCATTGCTCTGAGAAAGTGATCAGTCCTGTGCAGCACTCTAGTATTCAGAACCACTTGTGCATGTTGTTACTCACCAAAGTCGGTACGATAGCTTTCCTGCGCCATCTGGTTAAGGCTGGATTCCCATTAATTTCCACCATAAATTCACAGCCATCCCAGTTTCGAGACCGTTGCATGTCACACATGGTGAAAAAATTTTAGATTCCAGTTGGTGCGCCAACCCAAGCAGGCCCTTGTTCTAGAATCTCAGAAGTAACCATGCTGCCCATCTGTCCCACTGCAATTAAATACATTTATTTCACGGTCATGCAGTCAGTATGGAACTGACCACAGCTACATTTGTTGTAGAAGTAGCTCGCTCTTAAATCAGATTATCCACTTTGCCAGTGGTATTAAAGCAGCCAGGAGACTGGGGGTTGTTGGTACAAGCTCTTAGGGCTGATCAGGCATCACTCTTGCTTTTCGTCTCTAAATGCAACAGGCGCCAATTTCAGCTCCCGGAAGCTGGTCCCAGATCAGTGCGAAAGTCCTTAAGGATTACAGAGCAAACCTATTTAAAGGTATGAGCTATGCTGTGAGGTTTGACGCAAGGTTTGTCTGTTCCCATCAAGCTTTCACACCAGGGTTCTCAAGGTATAACCCCACCATTATATGGAGACCTTCATATATCATTCAGCTCCAAGACATATTCCGCATTTAAAGATCAAACCCTTCACCTGACTAGAAATATACACTGAAAGGGATTTACAAAATGAACACATTTCACCTTTGCTGCAGTGTAAAGCTGAAGGGACCAATCACCACCAGTTCTATGCTTTAAAGAATGTTGACACCTTATAATCTTTTTGCAAATGAACATTTAAAAATGCTGCATAATCTTACTGCATGGAGTTACTACTGAAGCTGTTATTCCAGTCTTGGATTTTTTTTTTTTAATGGAAATACTAGTCCTGAAGATCTTAAATAAAAAAGCCACAATACATGTCACATGGAGGAATAGAACTTTATTCAAGAGGAAAAAAAAAGTGCAGACGTTCAAGTTGCATAAAAATATCAAAGGGTTTAAATTCACATCAGTGGCTTTAAACCCTGATGGAGAAATCCAGTGCTAACCACACTAGATTAATCTGAAGAATCTGGCAAAGTGTAACCATATATATATACTCATTTTAAGTAAGGAAATACTAGATTTTACAATGTCTTCACAGAATTCAGTCCTTTAGATGCAAAGTCACTCAGGTGGGCTTGAAGGTGGTGATTAGAATCAGGGGTCAGCAATGCAAAATCATTTGGTATGCATGTTGACCAGTGTGTCAGTTTGATATGCATGGTAAAAGTGCCATTTTTAGAAATGTATAGAACAACTTCGAACAATTGTAAATAGAATACATCACCAAAAGGGTTCCACTACTACAACTCAAATGTCCTCACAAGATTACAAATGTCTTGGGCATTAGGAAATGTATACACATCGTTAAGTACATTTGTTGAAGCATTAAACACACTGAGCCTCATCAGCACTGCTGTGAAACATCACTCTAGACAAACTAGTCGATGACATCAAATCACTCTGAATGAATTTACACCTAAAGGACTAATTCAGCCAAAAACTTTGGGGTGGATGTCACTGGAATCATACTGGTGCATACCATAACACATGCCACTCTAATGTACCACATAGAATAAAGGATCCTTTGCACTCAAGCTGAAAACTGCCAAATACAGGACCACCTGTAAAGAAAAAAGGCAGTATTAGGCAAATATCAATAATTCATTAGTATCTGTGTGCTTCATGTCACTAAGCACAAACACTGGTCTAACTGTGCCATCATGACAGCTGGCATGAGAAATCAGATCCCTGATGCCAGCTATGTTGTGACAGGTCATTGTTCCTCCAGAGATTACACACACAGGCATAGTAAACCCTGTGTGTGCCAATATGAGGAGGAGTTCAGAATTACACTATATAGACAAAAGTATTGGGACAGACTAATATGGCGTCGGCCCCCCTTCGCAGCTATGACAGCTTCCACTCTTCTTGGAAGGCTTTCCACAATTTGTTTCTGTGGGAATTTGTCCATTCATTCTGTAGAGCATTTATGAGGTCAGGCACTGACGTGGGACGAGAAGGTCTGGCTCACAAAGTTCTCCAAACTGTGTACACAAAGTTGGAAGCATGGCATTGTCCAAAATGTATTGATTTGCTGAGGCATTAGGATCGCCCTTCACTGGAAGTAAGGGGCCCAGCCCAAACCCTGAAAAACAGGTGTCCCAATACTTTTGTCCATATAGTGTAGCACACTGAATGTAACTGCATACGAAACTGAATACTTACCATGGTCAGCAACCGTGAAGCCAAACCACCACCTATAATAAAGGAGAAAAACACGTTAGCCAGCCACACAAATGCTTTACCTTAACACAGGCAGCTGACACATCTACAAAAGAAGAAAAGTGAAGTTTAATCTAAATCAACACGGCAGCTGTAACGTGTGTTCCAGTGATTGAGGATAGGACCAGCCGACGGGCACATGCTGGTACCGAAGACATAGCACTGGCACTTCTATTCCTCCATACATACACACACGAATACTGAGAACCTTCGTGCATGCCAAGAAAGGAGGGTTCCCCTAAAATAGGCCTTAAAGTAAAATGTGCCCTAACCACTAGGCCAACAGCTGCCCCAAAAGCTCCCATTAAACTCCAATCAAAATAGTGCAGTCTATTTTGGTGGGCCCGGTGGTTAGGGAGTTGCCCCTGCAATCAGGAGGTTGATTTATCCTTGAACAAGATACCGTCCCCACACACTGCTCCCCCTTACCCCACACTGCAAAATGTATCGACTCTCAACAACACGTAGTAAACATGGAAAGATTTTAAAATACCTTATCAAACGAGAAATAGTAGCGAACTTTCACTTTACTTCCTAACAGACGTGAAAGCTCCACGTTTCTTATTAGTTTTTAAAATGTTCACTACATTTTTAAGAACGGCTACGCTTTGCAGTGCGTGGCGAACTTTGACGACACGCCCTAACAATAGCCCTGATGTAGACTGCACCATTTTGAGTTTAAAATGAAATTTCACACTGCAAACGTATTGACTTTCAATCAACGTAGTAATCACCGAAATAGTTTTTTATAACGTATTAAAGCAGCACTTTAAGCACACTCACGCGCTCCACCAACGAATCCACTTCACCCCACTTTCTAGAACAAGCCAGCATGAGAGAACCAGCAACGGCCCTTCCCTCCATCTTTATAGGGACGCTGACGTCATCAGCGCCATGAAAAAACAGCCAATCAGCGAAGGCCTCCTGGCAACACCCGGGGTGCGTCACTTTCAGGTCTAGAAATAGAATAATAGTTATGGTAGATGAATTATAAAAACATCTCCATGCAGTTGATATTGACAACATCATCTTAAATATGACCAAGCTTAAAAAACCGTCCCACACTGCAAGAGCCTGATGGTGTGGACGTTCTAACCCCCCACGTAGAAAACGACGTTGCTCCTAGATGTTCTAGGTCTATGTGAAGTAGGAGAAGGAGAACTCATGACAAAAGCAGGGGGAGAGTTCACAGCAGCAGACATGGCGCTTCCCACTGACAGGTACCGCAGCGTTCACTTAATTGGATTAATTTGAAAATAGATTGGAATTAAAATGTAAAATGGATAGCTGACATTGGAAATGCATTTATTAACCTAGGAGTTTCTTTGTAGCATCTAAGTAACATCAAGGATCACATAACATTGATACTGACAGAGAGGAAATTGAAGAGAGGCTTAAGATGAAGGCTTGAGCTGCTTTAGCTGCTGTACCTCGGTCGGAAGGGATTTTTAATTGCTCAAATGTCTGATTTAACTGTCTTGATACCTTGTGTGCGATGTTTTGTGCTTTTATGCAGAAGGAGGGTCAAACAAACTAACTAGAGTTTTTACGTTTTATTTAGGCCAATAGGAGCGTATTATAATGAATATTAATGACGTTAGTGTTGCATTAATTACTCATCTGCATTAGTTACACGTCTCATTGTGCTTTTCCTTTATAACTCAGATTCATTGCACAGGGAAGGTTTATGGTTTATACCTTTCAAAAACTGAGCTGCAACCAAAGAGGGTGGACGGTGGTCTTCAGTGACACTTTAATATAAGTTAATATAATGGTTAATATAACCTTTATATTATATAAAATATGATATAATATAATCTTAACCTGTACAGATGTTATACAGGTTTGTGGTTATAATGCAAAAATAATCAGTTAACAAAGGCCTCAAGTCACATCCTGGGAAAGGAGATACACGAAGAGACACAACTGAAGAAAGTGTGTTATAGTATAGTAGATGTTCTTATTGAGCTTTCTTTAAATACGTGGATTAACTGAAGGATGGCCTAATTCTAAGCAGCTGATCCAGGTTGTGGGGCAGCTGGTGGTCTGGTGGTTAGGGAGTCGCCCCTGCGATCAGAAGGTTGTGGGTTTGAATCCCAGGACTTCCAGTGGCACCACTGAGGTACCCTTGAGCAAAGTATGGTCCCCACAGACTGCTGCCCGCTGCTTCATTTGGCGAATGGGTTAAATACGGAGAAAGAATTTCACACTGTGTCCTGTGCTGTGGTGTGTTCACACATGACTGTAAGGGATCACTTTCCTCAGAATCTTGGAGAAGATGGGCTGTGTTCTTCTGACTGAATTCTAAGGATCCTTGTGTTTGGAACTTAGATCTTAACGCAGCCCACCTGGGCCACAGCCTAGCTTGTAGAAAACAGCATTTTTGGGTAATAGCAGTCTAGTAGAACAGTTTAAAGCAGAGGCCTTCAACTCTGGACCTCGAATCCAGTTTCCGGTCCTGGATTTTGTAGCAACTGGTTTTGTCACACCAGGTGGCCTTTGTGTTACATCCTGTTAGCTTCCAATGATTTCAAAATCCAGGACTGGAATCTGGATTTGGGGTCTGGAGTTGAAGACATCTGGTTTAAAGGGGCGTCTGTTGAAACATCCCTGCTTAGAACAGTGTCACAGTGGCCCATAGACTGAGAATTTCTGGTTTAAAGACTAGGAAAGCTCTCCTCTGATGATGTATCCTGAAGGTGGAGGTAAATTTTGAAGGACCACCATGCGTTGGGGTGGGATATTTAAATCTGTTGAATTCTTCAAATGTGTTTAGACCAAAGGAGGTTAGCTAGCACCACAGATCCATTTGCTAACCTCTAGATCAGTCAGGGTTTGTTGAGTGATGTAGGGATTCCGAGTTATTGTGTGATGTATTTAAATAACATTTGGTGGGTATTATGGTTGGGTGTCATCAGGATTTTACTGACCATGATATTGATACAGATAATGGATACGTATCGATACTCTTATTGATACTACTTTCCATAATTTGGTGCCCAAAAATAATTATCACATGAAAAATGGCAGAAGATTCAACAGTTATTTAATTATTCCTATTTTGGAGAAATAGCAAGCTAAATTGTTTGATATATATGATATATGATAAGGGAAGAGCAATTGATACAAATGGTCAACAAATCTCTGGTGGTGACGTGCATCACTCCCATGTATCCCACTGATCCAATCTAGAATCAACCATTTAGAAACGATTGCTGTGTTGAATTCATTTGTGCTGCGTAAATACTGACAGCAGCACTGTTTGTCCAGGACCTCATTAGTACTGACCAGTCAGGAACTGTACCAATTTAGTACTGGCTCTTAATACCCATCCCTAACGGGCATTGTAGCAGGAGAACACTGATCATCGAAAACATGAAAATGATGCAGAATTGTGAATTTTGTCAAACTGATGGTGTTACAGGATGCGGTGCTGCACTACAGAATGCTGCAAAACCTACCGATTACATATGACATGCTAGTTTAGGCCAGAGCCCCCCTTTGACACTAAATGCTGAAGGGTTTCTTATATAACCCTGTCCTCTTTTGCAGGATGGTGCCGATGCTTGTCGCACTGCTCGTTCTTTGTCTGGGTGTGGAGGCTGTGGATCGCAGCAACTTCAAAACGTGCGAGCAGAGTGCTTTCTGCAAGTGAGTACAACCTGACAGAGAAATCTATGGTTTAAAGGAAAATATAGCTGCCTTTTAATTCAGCTTTGAACTCATTTGAAATTCTGTGCTTTATTATACTCTTCTGTAAACGCGTGTGTGTGTGTGTGTGTGTGTGTGTGTGCAGACGTCAGAGGGAGCTCAAGCCGGGTCAGTCTCCGTACAGAGCTCTGCTAGACACCCTGGAGCTCAGTGACTCCAGGATCACCCTGCAGCTCATCAATGACAACAACAAGGTCAGAGATGGGTGGAATACACTGGCCGGCAAATTTACAGTTTCTGATTCCTAAAAGAATTGTGTACTGGCAGTATATGAATAATCTGGTGTGTGTGTGTGTGTGTGTGTGTGTGTGTGTGTGTGTGTGTTTAGGTGCGCCTGCTGCTGGAGCTGTATAGGCTGCAGGGCAACATGACGCGGGTCAAAATTAATGAGCTGAAACCTCTCAAACCTCGATATGAGGTTCCTGACGTCCTCATCACCGACCCGCCCACTGAACCGTGAGTCCACAACATGTCAAGTACATTATAATGAGTAATGGAGTAATGCACCAAATTTGATTTTAGTGGATATAGGATGGTAATATAGAGAATGAAACATGGAGGTCTGTATTCGTTTAAGTCAGGGGTCTGAGACTATTTCACAGACCCAAATTGAAACTTTAGGTATCAGCCGATACCAGTCTGGTGTTTTTCTTTAAAAAAAAACTACTAAGCTTCACAATGATCGATTTTAATGTAAATTTAATCATTTACTCAAACACGTGAGTATGCACTTTTTCATACTAGATTTATAGGACTGGATCAGACTGATTCTTTTTTCCTTCCGATATCCAATTAAGCACTTTCTGCTGAAATCAGCCCAGTACAAGTTTTCAGATCAGTGCAATCCTTACATATCACCCACGGCCCTGTCACAAACACCTTAAACTTGGACTGGAGCCTTGGAATTCTGTTTTTGATGCACAAAACTCAGTGAAGATTTTTTAAATGAAATATACTGAAATTGAGAGTCAGTAATCATAGACCACAGTTATTATAGTTTTTGTATAGTTATTATAAATTGTTACATCATGTCTGATGTATTGGGGGCTCATTAGGACTGACCCCCCCCAGTACCACACCATTACACCGGTATTGGTGTCACAGAACAATATTTTTTTTAGTACTATTGATAGTTGCAACAAATATTTAATAAAATTCGATAAATTCAGCCACTATATAAAAGCAGGAGGACATTTGTGAAGCCTCTCCAGGTGAAGGTTCTGCTCCTGGATGTCTTGGTGTCTTGTACTCAGCAGTGAAGAAGTAGCTGAGTTGGAAATCTGACCCTAGAGCAGCACTGAGACGTGCTGGACGTCTGAATGAACCCATGACCATCTCCTGCTGAGAAATGCTTACACATTTCATAAGGGCATTCAAAGAAAGGTTCATTCTGAAGATTTCTTTTATGAAATATACTGAAATTTAGAGGCAGCAGACACAGACAGTTGTTAAAATGGTTTTGTACCTAAACAGTGTTAAGAAATTATTACGTCATGTCTGACCTCAGTGAGCCCCTCAGTACTGCACCATTACACCGGTATTGGTGTCACAGAACAATATTGATTTTTAGTTTAGTACTGTTAATAGTTGCTGCAAATGTTTACTAGAATTCAATACATTCGATAACTAAAATATCGATAAACAGAAAAAACTGGTCATTTTACAAGAGAACTTGTCTTTGTTTTTTAAGACAATGCAGTTAAAATACTCCCCTGCATTCAGACAGATTTTTTTTTCCTTCTGATGTCCAATTCAGGACTTTCTGTTGATATCAGCCCAGCAGTGATGCATGATATCAGATCAGTGCCGTCCTTACACATCACCCGCAGCCCTGTCACAAACACCCTAAACATGGACTAGAGTCTTGGAATTCTGTCTTTGATGCTCAGAACTGAACTGGTTACCTGTAGCGTTTCATGAAAGGCCATTATGACTTTGCTCAGCTCGTTATATTCATTAAAGGTGTTAACGACTGGTTTGAAATGACTGAAGAATTGCAAAAAACCCTGACCAAGGCATGCTTAACATCCGTGTTTATGTAGTTAATATTCTTAGCTGAAAAACACTTTTGCCCTGGTTAGTTCAACCAGCCCCCCTTTAACAAGGGTAATTTGAATTTAAGCTCAAACCATTTCTAGGGTGTTCATACTTTCCTCAAAAGCCTTTCACATCTGTTGCAGATTAAATTTGTCTAGCAGTTACACACATTTCTGAATATCCCCATTTTATTGGAAATTCAGGGAAAAAATAATGATCATTTAAAATATAATTCAGCAGTAGTAGCAGTTAGGGGGCTTCGAAATAAAGTGTCAGGAGCCTGTTCACATACAGCTCTGGGAAAAAAGTAAGAGAGCACCGCAAAAATGTTCAGTTTCTCAGGTTTTATCTTTTATACGTGCAAGTATTGAACTGAACAACTTTGCCTTAGTTTATAAGAACTGCTGACAATATTTTTCCTGATTTCCAAATAAATATTTTGTTCTTTAAAGCATCATTTTAAAGGAAATGACAAAACATCAAAATGAGAGAAATGATGCAGCGTTTACAGAACTT
>JBBPCZ010000089.1:13435053-13446507 GCA_037974445.1 Brycinus macrolepidotus | reverse complement strand
TCAGTGTCTGACCTCATAAATGTTCTACAGAATGAATGGGCACAAATTCCCACAGAAACTCCAAAATCTTGTGGAAACCCTTCCAAGAAGAGTGGAAGCCGTTATAGCTGCAAAGGGGGGACCAACTCCATATTAAAGTCTATGTATTTGAATGTAATGTTATAAAAGTCTGTGTTGATGTAATGGTCAAGCGTCCCAATACTTTTGTCCATATCGTGTATAAAGATGTTAGACCTCAGATTAAGCATTTGATTGCAGTTTTATGACGAACATAATCATGGCACATGAAAGGAACAGTGTGATATGAGCATTAAAAATACATAAAAACATTATTCCACTAGTTGATCTTTTTTTTTTTTTTTTTTTTTAGTAAGAATATATACTACATTATATATATATACTATATATTATACTGACACCCCTAAAGTAAGTTTGCTTAAGTTACTGTATGTCATACACCATGAAGAGAGAAAGCAATTTAGGAATGCATTCTTTTGTCTTCTAAGAATACTGTACAAAATACTACACTATAACAATCTTCTTCATAATCATCATAATAATCACTACCAGCAACACCATTTTAATGCATTGCTGTACTGACACCTTTAATGCAACTTTGAAATTCTTCTCCAGGCTGTCGTTTCTGCACAAAGACGTGGGGAAGAGGTGGAGACCACCAAGAAATGTAAGTTCTTTTTGGAGAATATCTATGCAGATAAATGGCTATGGAGGAATTTACGAATTCAGGGGTTATTGTATATCACTGAATGTGGTACACTGATATTGCAGTGTATTTTATCCATCAGATTTATCCATTGTCACCTTCTAATTTCCGGACCCTTAATTGACCCATCAGTGCAACAAATGTGTTCTCTTGGCGCACCTGTCTGGGTTTGACAAGTTGTACAGAAAAAAAACCTCTGAACAGCCTCGTGAGAAAGTGTAGCACAAAATCAGAATATGTAATGTAATCGCAACTACTCAGCTTGGAAATGGCATCTCCATTTGCTACCCTGCTAACATTAGCCTGATCACATGGCCAAATAAAGCACACCCAGATTATCTCTACAGTCTGACCTTTAACATGCGATCGAAATAAACACCGTTTGTAATGGACAACTTTTAACTGAAGTATTTTGACAGACTGCCCTTTCTCATTAGGTCGGATGGAAGTTAAGTTCCTGTTAGAATTAGCTCCAATTAAATGGACATAATTGGAAGTTTCTGGTGATCTGATCTAATTGTGATTGATGCTTTGGCAACAGATTGATGCTCTCCCTTGTATTAGATTAATCCATATAAAGAAATTTTGTTTTGGTTTGAGAACATTTGATTAAGTAATCAAATTGAGATTTTCATCCAGGCAGAGATGAGTTACTGTTTACTGTCAGTTCATTTTGAGTTGACTCATGTAAAATGTGACTTCTGGATATATGAGTAATTAATTCATAAATATTGTATACTTATACTCGTAATTGCAGATTGAAATTGTGCTGTAGGTTGATTAAGTTAAGGTTTAACATGCTAATATTCATTTAGTGTTCTCATTTAGCGTGTTTTATTTATTTACTTTTTTATATTTTTCTATTTGAGTACTGCGCCTTCAAACACTATGTTGAGCCAAAAAGCAGCAACCGATGTGGGGAAGTTTGGAGGCAGTTGGGCTTTTTACACTGTTGTGTTTGTGCATTTCTGATGCACTTTTACTGTATACTTGTTTGATTAAGAAAGGAAAAATGTTTTTTCATGCAAGCATGAATGTTCCTATCTGCCAGAAGCTCTGCTATGGATTTTGATGGATGCTGTATTGAACGCCACAGAAGAAAAGCATGGTGCAATTTATTTGTGCTAGGACCTGGGTAATGTAGACATGCCATTCTGTCCAAAAACCTAATAAACAAAACACTAAGAACGCTTAGAACACCAAGCAGACAGATTTGTAATCATCATGAATGTGTTCATGTTCTCCATTCTGTAAATTTGAGGCTAGTCTTTATCATGAGTTTAATTTGCCCTGTGCACATACTGTACCTTTACAAGTAAATTAGATTCAGAAGGACTGAAAGTGATCTTCTGTAAAGGGAGGTGTTGGGTTTTTGAACTCAGGGGCAGCAGGGCAGAATAAGCAGCACCTGGTGACCAAGAACACGGCTAAACTGGACCGTGAGACAGAAGAGCTGCACCACGAGAAAGTGCCACTGGAGGTGGGCAAGGTTATCCAGAAAGGCCGCCAAGACAAGGGAATGACCCAGAAAGACCTTGCCACTGTGAGTAATCTTCATTTGAATCCCATGTTTGAAAGACTTTTACTGCAATTAGTGTTACGATTGCCATCACATGTATGGCAGTCTGAGGCAGCTGGTGGCCTGGTGGTTGGGGAGTTGCCCCTGCATTCAGAAGGTTGTGGGTTCGAATCCCAGGACTGCTAGTGGCACCACTGAGGTAATCTTGAGTAAGGTACAGTCCCCACACACTGCTCCCCAGGTGCCACTAGCAGTCCTGGGAGTTGTCGCTGCGATCAGAAGGCCGTGGGTTTGAATCCCAGGACTGCTAGTGGCACCACTGAGGTACCCTTGAGTAAGATACCGTCCCCACACACTGCTCCCCGGGTGCCCCCCATTGGTGGCAGCCCCCTGCTTCACACTGTGTGCTGTGCTGTGGTGTGTTCACACCCGACTGTAAGGGGCGACTTCACTTTATTAAAATCTGGGCCACCTAGCAAGTACATGAATGTCTAATTTATAAAATAAAGCATGGGTTTTTCATATAACACATTTTCAATAAGAATCCTGAGCTTACCACTCAAATCTCACAAATGAGGACTGCTTTACAAGTGACTTGTTTTTCAGTGCAGTTTACCTTTCTAATGAAACAACTGTCTTTTCAACAGAAAATTAATGAGAAGCCTCAGATCATCGCTGACTATGAAAGTGGCAAAGCAATCCCCAACAACCAGATCATGGGGAAGATTGAGAGAGTCATAGGTAAGGCAACTGGATCAGTATGGTCAAGAAGTGCATGGTCAAATGCTGCGAATGTTAAAATCATTTAAAGTGTGTGGATCACATGTTTCTTAATTCAAAGTGTAATCCCTAAGAGGGCCCATATTGTGAAGAAACATTTTTTTAATTGCCAAGGGACAAAAGTTTAATGTAGTACAGAAAGTTTCAAAAGCAACACATCTACATATATCCTGTTCAGCTTACAGCAGTTTATCCCTGCCCCATCCAGACTCATCTCTGAATATAGGGCACCTTAATCAGAACAAAGCTCATTTACATATCTCTCTTAAAGCCACAGTAACGGCCTGTTTCATTTTGAAGGATAAAGAGAAGTTGGAAAACAGTACTGTAAAGAGGGAAATATCTAGTATATGGAGCTTTCCAGAGTACTGGATCATCAGATTGCACTTATAGTTAACAAAAGATGTTTTTTTTTTTTGCAGGATTAAAACTGCGGGGAAAAGATATTGGACAGCCTTTGGAGTCCAAATCCAAGAAGAAATGAGGACAAAGCCTCGAAATCAGCCCTCCCTGTCCCTGCCCGCCAGCTTTCTGGTACTCCATTTGTTCCCAACCAATAAAATCTGATTTATGCTTCTTGTACTAGGTTGTGTATGAAGGGTCATGAGGCCATGATAAGGCAAAGGCAAATAAACAAGAAGAGCCACCAGAATACTGGAGTGAGTGAAACACTGGAAAGTTCTCTGGTTGGCGGAGATCCTACTTTCCAGCAGCTCCCAAACTGCCACCTGGTGTTTGAGTGCAGACATGCACCGCTCCTAACAACTAGCATAGCGGTGCAAGAGGCATAAATCAGAATTAAACCTCAAACCCTTTTAAATGCACCCCCATCCCTTCTCCTGGGCTGATCTCACTTGGGTTCCACTGTAGGACCTGGTGCTTTGCTGCATTCAGAAGCTGCATTATGAAAATGCCAGTCAGAAAAAAAGGATCTTAAAATGACAATGAATGACTGTGTTGCAAGACTTAATAAATCCTAAGTGCTGTGATGATTTTGGTAAATGTTTTGGCATGAAACTTTTTTTTGGGGGGATGTTTGGAAACCATAAATCTGAACTTCTTCACTTATGCTGATCTAATAAAGTGATTTAAAAGCACGTCCAAGCCACTTTTAGTATTCCAGCATTTCTCTATTATAGCTGCATTGGGTTGTTTACACTAAAATGCTGACTTGAGATGACATGAAAAGGTAAAACTGAAAATTAAATGCAAAAGGCAAAGGGTACCGCAAAGATAAATAGCTGAATAAATTATACATTTTCACTTAAAATTCCCCAGCTGCCACCTTTAGGATCCAAAAGTATTGTACTTATGAGCATTTTTGTCAGATACCATGTAAAGTTGAAGAAACCTGTGTGTCTTCTGCTGAAGCCAATGGTATGATACACTTTTCTGAAGCTGTTAAAGGGCTTTAAAACAAAAGACCACTCAAGTGCACGTTTGAGAGTATGCATGATGTATTTTGAGTTCACACCTTAGTTGTGAAAAATGTCTCTTTTAAAATCAGATATTCACACACAAAACATCTTGATATTAACAGATGCAGCCACAAGGTTGTCGAGGAAAACATTTAAAAACAGATAAGGAGGAGTATGCAGTAGAAAACAAAGTCCATAGCCAACAAAATGGAAGCATCTTACAATGCGAGGGCTTGTGTAAACAGAACCCTGGGAATCCACAGTGATCATCAATCTCTTGCAAAAGTCTGTCCTCAAGGTTCAAGTTACCCTAGATATTCATCTCGTCACAACTAGTTTACACATCCACAAGGAGAGGGCAAGAGATGGACTCTCATTTCACCTATTCACTACCAGTCAAACAACACACAATAGACAGCAGTACACACCCTCTGGATTAGAACATCAGATCATCAGATCGTCTCTTTCATGTCTGATGGGGCTGAGAGGCAGTCAGCCTCACTAAATGTAGTGTTAGAACAGAAGTGCTGACGAGACAGTGAATCCCCTGATAACGCTTTCCCCATATTATTGTTTGTCGCATTTGCGTTCTTCGAATTGATCAAATTCCCACCTTGTTTTCTTATATAAACAGGTTCCCTATTAATTTTTCGTATGTTAAAAAAATAGTGGGTTTAAGCACTTTCATAGCAAAAGTGAATCTTCAGGCGAGAAGGCTAAGCCAGCTGAAGATCAGTTCGTTTAGGCTGTTGAACAGCTACCTCACAGCTCATACAAATGTATGATTTAAGTTCTTAAGAAACAGTAACTGCATTGCACAGTGCCCTCACGACCACTGTTTTTTGCTTTACAGTTGGTTTGGTGTGCAAGAGAGCCCTATATCGTACCTATTTTGCTGAAGCAATGTAGTAGGCTCATAAGTTCTGAAGTGCAATGTGAGTGTGTGCAACATTTTTGAGCGCCTGCATCACTGGAGTATGCACATCTCCGCACTGTACTGTTCACGATGCTCTCCTGGCCTGTCTCCATGCCTTTTGTTTTCAGTCTCTCCGTTCTCCTGTTCATCCGGTGGGAGAAGACTCTGTCGGATCTCCATTAACAAGTCTTTTCCTTCACTGGGTGGAAGGTTGCCCAAGTAGTACTGAGGGGCTAATTCCACAAACCTGTAACGACAGAATTTGAAAATAAGAATTTGAGTCTGCAGTTTCATTATCTGACTTTTCGGTGATTCAGTTTCAGTGGTAATCAGTCCATTTTGACTGTTCGCGTAACGTCGGCAACCTTAATGTCACAGGGCTCAAGTATCATAAGTCCAGTTTTTGTCCTTATACAGATGTTTCCTATGTTTCCAGATTTGATCTGCTTTCACACATGGTTCTAGAACTGATACACACACTATATAAACAAAAGTATTGGGACACCTGACCATTACACCAACAGGGACTTTAATGACATTGCATTCAAATCCATAGACTTTAATATGGAGTTGGTCCCCCTTTACAGCTATAACAGCTTCCGCTCTTCTTGAAAGGCTTTCCACAAGATTTTGGAGTTTCTGAGGGAATTTGTGCCCATTCATTCTGTAGAGAGTTTATGAGGTCAGGCACTGATGTTGGACGAGAAGGCCTGAGAGGTGTGTCCCAATACTTTTGTCCATATAGTGTATGTGCCCGTGTGATTGAATATTACACTTCACTGCCCAATTTATGTATTACTAGGGTCATTATTCAGTGTCAGAACCAGCTGACATAAAGATAAAATACCCTCATATTAATGGCAGATGTCTGTTCTCATCTGTTTACGCAGAAATGGGTCGCTTACAAACGCCATAAGCAAAACATAAACCATTAGGGTACAAAGATCAGATCTGTTCAGAATACTGGAACAGAAATAAAGTATATATGTGAATGCAGACTAGGTTTCTGGTTTCAATTTGGACTTTTCATTAGTAAAGAAATGATAATGCAGAGATAGACACCAGATCGCAGATAGACTCACATGTGAGGGTGCACCTCTGAGGCAGTGCGGATGCAGTTGTCATGGGAGATGGTGAAGTCGTGGTAGAGCACCCAGCTGGGAGGGTTGGGCCGCGGCCGACGACACAGGTACGAGGAGAAGGGGTGCAGGTGAGCCACATGTCGGTGTGTCAACAGTAAATAGTTCCCTGAGCCATCTACATCGTGAGCAACCTGAGGAACGACAACAGACCAGTGGCTGTCTATGAGCTATGAGCTGATTGCAAAATGAGCATACACACACTTCTTCAACAGTGTCTTAATTCCTCAGTTTCATATCTGATCTGTATGTATGATCTTGACTGGTTGTAGAGAATGAAAAGTTGCGCAAAATATTTTACATTTTCTGCAGATAAATCAAAACTGTACAAACAAATGATCAGTAATGGCAAAAATAAAAAATATCAATAATAACTGGGCACATGGGACGTCGACTAAAATGGAGGGTAATTCCATATTGAGAGTCATATTTTAATACTGAAATATTGTTAATATGTAATTTGTACATGTTACAAATTGCAGATCTTTAGCCTGTCAACTGAGTAGTAAGATAATTAAAGATCAGGCACAGAATCAAGGCTAAATTTGCACTCATACAAGAAATCAATGCTGTGTTTGCAGATTTAAGTGCATTTCACTAACACAACATCACTAAACAGCTCAGTGCGCCTGGAGGAGAGCAATGGAGGAAGAGTGATGGCCGTCCTACCCACCCACACAGAGCATGGCCAATTACGTCCCTGTGGCATCAACAGCGAATCTCTCAACGACAGGGCCAGCACTTTGCGCCACTGGGGAGCCCAACATTTTTCTTAGCATCTAAACAAGAGCAGAGAGTTCCTTTAAACTACCTTAAGGAAGAACCCTGAGATGAGAGCTCGCTTTATATTAGTGCTGTTGTCCTGGCAGCCAAAGGCAGGCGGTGAAACTGGCAACTCGATTCGCTGCATCACCTCCAGGAGCTCCGCCCTGATTACCACAGCCAGTCGCAGCGCAGAGGCATTTAGGAAGTTGGTGGAGCACCAGGCTTCATCCTCATTATCTATTGCAAGAGACAAACACAGACAGAACAATGTTTTCTCTAATTTCAAATGTATCCTCGCAATTTTTAATTGCTTCCCCTTCTCGGTTGTTTTGGAGGTACTCACGCTGTAGGTAGGCATTGTAGACGTTGATGAGAGTAAGATGGTCCCCCTCTGTGTGAATAAGGGGTCGCCTATGGGTTGCTGCTGCCTCCTCTTTGTTTGGTGGAGGGGTTACAAAGCATGGAGGAGCTGTTAAAAGAGAAAGCATTCCTTTGTATCTATGAAGTAGAACAAATGAGCCTAGACAGTACCAAAATCAAGCAATCAATACAATTTAAAGGCTCTAAAGGCTCTGACGCAATCACACTATTGTTTTATTTTCGTTATTCTTCTTTTTATATCTGGAATTTGGTGCCTGTTTTCCTCCTAGTCTTTGAAATATTGGCATGGTTCCGGTGTCACGCGCGTGCATTCATGTTTTTGATCAGTTCATCAGGAGCCAGGTACTGATCATTTAAAAAAATTATTTTTGTGGTCGAGTCACATCTGTAATATATGGGGAGAGAGAGCGGACTGTCGAGCCTCCTGTGATGTCATGACTAAGCCAGCCTGAAAGCAACAAACGTGAAGAACCACAAATGCAGAGAAACAAACCCGGAGCAAAACACACAGCAGACTCAAAAACAGACTTCAAGATACTAAAGCTAAGGTCAGTAAAAAAAAAAAAAAAAAAAAAAAGCCGTGTATCACTGTTGGTTGTGGTTTAATCAAAAATAATCAGCCCGTGAATGTGGCTACGCGTTCAGCCGTCCTTAACCATAAATGGCTTGGTAAGAGCCAGCGCATTAATGCCCCCTCAGTGGTGCAGCGGTAAAGCGCCTGCCACTGAATCAGAAGATCACTGGTTTGAATCCATAGTGCAAATATTAATTTTTTTTAACCCAAACTTTTTTTCCCCCCATTAAACCAAAGTTTGGGTGCCTCCAGACACTGGTTTTATAGCAACCACAGAATCATGCTTAGCATTTTCTCACAGAACTGCATCTGGTTACATCTGCATTCATGTGAACGGAAAGTTGCACTGTGTGTTTGTATCTGTAAAAAGTAACAGGGCAATGCCAGGTCATTGACTTCACAGTGTAAAGCTCCTTTAGCACATTCCTAATGTGTGCATTTGTGTCGGTGTATGTGTGTGTAACTGCATCTGTGTTTGAACGGACATGCTATTCACCAGTAAGCATGGCAGCAATGGTGAGCATTTCACTGACACAGTCAAACTCGCAGGCTGCAATAAGGGCCTTGGCCAGTGGCGGCTCCAGAGGAAGCTCGGACATGATGATGCCCACCTCCGACAGATTCCCATCATCATCCAGAGCTGCCAAGTAATCCAGGTCCTCCAGAGCCTGCATCAGCGCTTCTGGAGCTACAGAGACAGACAAAAGAGGAGAGAAACAGATATTATGCAGACAAATACAAATACTGATGGGCAGTAATTGGGGCACAAAGTTTATTCAATGTTGTGCACTTATACTTCTGCTTTCTATTCTACTGTTTTTTAAATTGTTATTATTTATTTTTAGTCACATATTAATGTGAGCCCCCACTTGAACAAATTCCTTTGATGTGGAAACATGAATGATTTGGATGAAAATACTACTTGCTGAAGTGAAAAGTGAATAATGTAAAACCAGAAGAGCGCTCCTACCTGGCCTGTCAAGGAACTTGCACTGGCCCATATCAGCGATGTCCAGCCTCTTGAGAAGGAGGACCAGGTGGCTCAGGTTAGCCTCAGTGACTCCAGGACAACGGGCTTCAGGCATCCCCTCCTCATATAGGGACAGGGGGTAGAGACGAAAACACACCCCTACAAGAAAGAATACACTTCTGAGTGATTCTCACATCATAGATCCTGCAGTAGGTGTTTTTATTTTTTTGGTTTCCATGCTCCAAGCTTCTCTTCAGGAGTCAAACCTCACAACCAATAATTCTGGTTAATACACATAGTTCATGCACAAATTAAATATCAATTAGATCTGGTTGCTCTTCTTTACATTACATTACGTTCATTTGCAAGACGCATTTTTCCAAAGTGACTTACAATACGAGGAAACACTTAAGTTACAGGACAGTGTGAGAACCAGAGGAGAGTTCTAAGTGCTAAAATCTTTATGTAAGAGTTGTGCAAGAAGATAAATATTGCATTAGGAGAGGAGATGCTTTCTGAATATATGAGTCTACAGGAGGTTTTTGAAGCTAGAGAGTGAAGTGTTATATAGTGACATTTTCCCTTTGCCTGCAGGTAAGGAGAAGCTCATTACTAGACTTTCAGGACACAGTGATTATGGTATTGTCAGGAGAAAGCCTCACCTGGTAGCTTGCTGTTGACTCTCTGGGATCGTGTGTCTGCCTGGTGCTTGCTGATTGGTCGCTGAACTTGAGAGTCTGCTCGGATCTGCGGATTGTACACCTTGAATCGCACAGAGAAACAAGAGTGAGTCGGGAGGTTTCTGAATGAGACTGGGTTATCGATTTTTCAGTTAATTTAGGGTCATTTGTTTCATTTTCACTGGTTAGAGTATACGTGGTTAGAATATACGTGGTTAGAATATACTTTGAATGAAGATTCGATTACTTAAAAATCCAAACATCATATGGAAACATCAGTGATATTGTTAATGGGGCCATATTCTACAATTTTATTGTATTTTGGTTGGTTTTGTGTACATACATTTTTACATGACAGCAGCCTCTGATTATTCATTAGACCTGGTTGTTTTTGGTTGCCGTGTGTTGGGATAGTTGGAAAAGATGCAAAAAAAAGTAATCCATTACAAGTGACTAATCACTTTCAAACTCTAATGAGATTACTTTTCTCACTAGTCACTGAATTCTACATTACTCTCTAAAAGACAGACCTTTTTAAACATCTTTGGAAACATTTTGTCATTATCTACTCTGAACAAGACACATCCAATTATGCTTGATTCAAATGTTAAACACAGATGATGTTTGATTTCTTGCCCCTCAACAAGTTTTGACTGAATTAATTAAGCGATGTAACAGCCCCTATGATGCCCTAAGAGGAAATAAATAGCCATGTTGAACAGGGCATGTTAAAACGAGTACTAAAACAGGCAGTTAATCCCTACCGTTTTAAGCTGGAATCCAGTGTCAACAACATAGCGAATATTGGGCAGAGAAAAGGAGGCCTCCCCCATGGCATCTGTGAGGACGACTCTTCGTCTTAAACCAGACCCGTCAGGACTGTGTGGACCAGCCTGCTCCTCTTCTTTAGGTTCAGCCTGGCCCTCCGCCCCTTCCATATCGTACACGTGCTGTGTGGCCCCACCGATGCCAGAGTGCAGCAGGAGTACCTTCAGTGCTCCCAGCTGAGGGCTCAGAGCCACACTCTCCTTCTCCAACACAGCAGCACAGTCACCAATCTCCTGAGACACACACAGGACAGAAGGAGAAATAAAAGAAAAATGAGAATTAACTGCTGTTGTACCATGTATGATATTTAGTATTTGCCCAAATGACAATGATTTCAACACAATTTTTTACAATGCTTTTCCTCTTATTTTCAGAGTAACTGCTTGTAAGTTGAAGAAGGCTGTGTCAACTGTAGACTGAAGCACAGCAGGCCTAACTCCTGCTCAAATAAGGTCAAAAATACTTTATGCACAAAAGAGACACCATACAGTAATGTGTTTATTACCACAGAACAGAAAATAGTAGTTTGTAAAACTTACAGACTAGTCTATGTAAGGGACTGTTATCAACAGTGCAAGAGTCTGAAGGCTTTTACTACACTACATGGACAAAAATACTGGGACGCCTGACCATTAGAATAACAGGGACTTTTATGACACTGCATTCAAATACATAGACTTTAAATGGAGTTGGTCCCCCTTTGCAGCTATAGCAGCTTCCACTCTTCTTGGAAGGCTTTCCACAAGATTTTGGAGTTTCT
>JBBPCZ010000089.1:13400156-13417739 GCA_037974445.1 Brycinus macrolepidotus | reverse complement strand
GCTTGCTTTGTGCACTGGGGCACAGTCATGCTGGAATAGAAAAGGTTCTTCCCCAAACTGGGTCCACAAAGTTGGAATTATGGTGTTGTCCAAAATGTCTTGGTCTGCTGAAGCATTAAGATTGTCCTTCACTGGAAGTAAGGGGCCTAGACCAAACCCTAAAAAACAGATGTGTCCCAATACTTTTGTCCATATAGAGTATATTAGAAAAAGGGACACACACACAAGGCGGGGGGAGTCCGATGTGTTATTATCATTCCACCTGTGGCTGCCCTCTTGCGGCCACAAGCAGAATCACACTTCAATTTTTTTCCACTATTGGCTGGTTTCAACTTTGGACATACTCATTTTTTTCTGGATGTCCAAAAAAAACAAAAAAAAAACCCAATTATATACTCAAGCAAAAAAAAAAAAAAAGATGTACATTGTCTTTATGAATATTTCTTCGGTTAAATACGAAGCAGGGTCTGTCTCTAAGTCAGATGAGACTGAGGATAAAAGGAAATTTTTAAGACGTCTTCATGTTTAAAAAACAAACAAAGATAACATTATATTCTCCAAGTTTAAAAAAAAAAGACATACCTTGTCTTTATGAAAATTTCTTCAGTTAAACACAAGGCTGGGTCTATCTCAAAGACAAATTTGACTGTGAAGATTAAAAGGAAAACAAAATTAAAACGTCTTCATATTTAAAGTAATAATATAACTATGACTATAAATAATAATACTATGAAGTTATATTCTCCAAGTTTCCAAAAAAAAGGGAAACGTCTGACGTCACAGCGCAGCTCGAGCTCCAGCCCACCGCGCGTGTGGAAACATGGCGGCCCCTGGCTCGACGACTGCTTGGTAGGTGTTTATTTCCAGCGAAAAAGCTCCGAAAAGAGGAAAATACAGCAGGACACCGGGCGGGTTCGAGTCTGGAGGTTGTGCCCGACCCGTGCGGCCGGGTGGCTCGGGGACCCAGCTCCGGAGAGCCCCGGGGAGAGCCAGGCAGAGTGCCCGAGCTGGAGAGCCTCAGGTCCGGGAGCAGTCTGGAGAGAGACGGAGGAGAAAATCTCTGGACTCGGAGGTTTGGACAAAGAATTAAATACCAAATAAAGACCTGCAGGTGTGTCCGAATTCGTCCCGAGTAGGAGCTCGGTCTGGAGAACCGAGTGAAGGTCCTAATTCCTGCTGCGGAAACTTTCCAGCCGAGGAAACCTGTTGTTGTTGTGGAGCAGGTCTAAAAGTTAAGCAAGTTTTCTGTCCCAGTCCAGTACAGGGTCCAGTCGTGGGTGAGTACCGATAACTGGGCCAGCTGGTGACCTAGTGGTTAGGGAGTTGCCCCTGTAGTCATAAGACTGTGGATTCGAATCCCAGGACTGCAAATGGCACCACAGAGGTTCCCTTGAGCAAGGTGCTGCCCCCTGCAATCCTAAGGTTGTGGGTTCGAATCCCAGGACTTCTAGTGGCACCACTGAGGTTCCATTGAGCAAGGTACTGTCCCTGGGCGCTGTCACTGCCTGCCTCTTTCAATACTAGGGTTGTGGGTTTGAATCCCAGGACTGCCAGTGGCACCACTGAGGTTCCCATGGTACCCTTCCCTGCTGGCAACCCACTACTTCACTTGGTGAATGGGTTAAATGCAGAGAAAGAATTTCACGTGTGCTGTGGTGTGACTATAAGGGGCCACTTTACTTTACTTTGCTTTACTTTAAAATGGGAGGTTTTCGTCGCCTGAGTCTCAGCCGAGCCCTTAGTTGTGGATCTGTTGAGTGAAACCTCGACAACGGTACTATTAAGTAGGGCATGAGCCCATATTCAACTAATCATTTCCCCTCTAGAGATCCAGTTTCTCCCTTCAGGTGAACAATCCAGATCAGTAACCTGCTTCTGCTAACTCTTCCTGTTCTGCTGTTAGGGCTGTGCTGACAGTTTGGTGGGTGAAATGTTATTGGGTTACTGTGAAGTGCCAACTTGCCAGTCTAAGTGCCTTAGAAATCCCCTAATACAGAAAGAAATTGCAATAAAGGAATGCAGATGTCAATCAAAATCTGTACATAGATTATGTTGGTCTTCCCCACACTGCCCACTTTGCCAGTGTCCTCAGATCTGCCTCATATGTTGTTCGTAATGATATTGTGAAGGTGTGTTGATTCTTTATCAATATATCAACAGTACCTCAGTGGCGGGGCTGATTTTGGCTGCTCATCAATATTGCGATGCACAGAATGTAGTTTTTGGTTAGATTTTGCTTTGGCATGAGACGCTCTCAAGTGCAATACAGTTGTTGGCCATGATTTTGGCTTGCATGTGTTAATATCTTAAAATTCATGCCTTCAGGTTAGGGTCTGAGGTTAGTTGGGTCGGATACGCATCACTTAATGCATGATACGGACAAAAAGATATCAGGAAGGTCCAGGCGTAGGGTCTGCCTTACAATTGTGGTGGACAAACAAACAAACAAAAAAAAAACACTACAACATTGGTGTCGGAAAGATTCGGGATCGGGAGGTCCTGTCTCGGGAGCTCCTGACCACCAGCCACGCTGACGAAGAACGCGCTCAGTGAGGTGGCCTGCGCCGGGCTGGTTCTCTTCAAGTTGGTCTCGATCCGCCTTCTGCCTCTCTCCAAGGCCGTGACTGACCTCAGCTGTGCTTCCCGGCTACGGCCTGGCAACCTGCCCTTATGGGGCAGCAGCCAGGGAAGTTTGTTGGGGACCAGAGGAGACCAAGTCTGCCTGCTCTGAACTTCATCAAGAGTGGCGGGAAGCGGGACTCATCGCGGCATGGCTCTCCGAACTGCAACGTCTTTGCAGTTCACGGTAAGGAAGTTTCTGTTAACCAGTTGTTTGCCCCTGGCCTTGCGATTCAGTATTTAACGTGTTGCAGTAGCTGCAAGATGTGTTAAAGCGAAAAGCATTAAAAGGTGTTACTGTGCCCATACTTTGGTAAATTTAAGCTCGCTATAACTTATCTTATCCAAGTAATAGTTTCTTAAGATGACTGTGGTTTATTCCATAAACAGCACACTGCTTTTTAATAATTTGGCGCATTAACACAGAATTCAGGTAATTCTGGGTGGTCATGCCTGTACATTGTGCATGTTTTTGACTGTAAATATGGCTCAGCCAATCAGATTGCAGAACATAGTTTCATAAATACCATTGTTTCTTAGCCCTTTTTATGTTTTTGTGAAGTCTCAGCCATAACCGGTAGAACAAGTGGACTTTGGGAACAGTGGCTTTAAGGAGATCCTGTTCTGTTGTAAAGTCTTCATGAAGTGAGGTGATTTTCTGCCCTTATTACTGAAGGGGATTCTTACTGTTGCACTAAGGAATAGATTCATTGGGTCTTTGATGGGTTTGATGGGTAATTTAGCACTAATTCCAGTCAAACTGTCAAAAGACTTTAATCAGTGCAAAATGGAATAAAACGAAGCAGTAACTTGGAATACGGAGTGGAATTGAAGTCAGATTGGTATCAGCATGTAATTGATTTTTAAAATTTAGCAGCTGATGCTGATCTGCTGTGGTAAAATGTCTGCATTTTATTAATGTTACTGCATCAGTAACCCTAAAGAAATAAATAAACTCGGAGGAACTCACTCTGTAGCTTTGGAGCTGTTTTTTCTCAACTAACTCTGAAGCCGTGGATGAAAATTTGATTCAGGCTAAGAACATTTCTCTCACCAGGAGAAGAATCTGTGTGTTTTTGTTCACTCCCATGTAGCTAGGCAAAAATGTGTGTGTGTGTGTTATGTACTTTTGATTGTTGTACATGTATATCCATCGTTGAAATGATAAGGCGACCTCTGGTTTTAGAAAGGTGATATTTAAATCTATTATTATTATAATTATTATCATTATTATTACTTCTGCATTTTATAAATGTATAAATTCTGCATTTTATAAACGTATAAATGAAAAATAATAGATATCGACCTCTGCCCACAGTTACCATATCAGTGCTGGAAGTGACCCTCATGAATTTCTTGCAAGTGTAAAAATACATAAAATACTAGCCTTGTAGCATAACCTTGTTGCATAAACTGAACAAGGTTGACTGATTCTTGAAAAACTTCGCCTCATCCCTTGTTGTTGACAAGCCTGAAATGACTTCATGTCCTGCTCTAGGATGCCCGGCCACATCGATCCCTTGACCTGGATGTGTGGGCCAGAGGTAAACAGGGTTGGTGCTGACTCCCCCTTTGTTTGTGAGGCATACCAAGCCTGACCGTCCTCAGCAGTTCCTTCCCATAACATGACCATTGTCACGCCAGGCAGAAAGATCTCAGATTCCTGGATTCCAGCGAGTCTTCTTGCGCAACCAGAGTCTGTTGAGTTGGGGGTGGGTTGACACAATAACAAAACCTCCTGCCAGCTGCCAGTAAGTAGAGAGAAAGAGCAGGGGCTCTTGAAAATCTGCACGAGGGTAATGTTGGGATTATTTTTGTTGTCTTTTACTGCTGTTCTCCCGAATGGAACCGGATGAGTTGCAAGGGGATATGAGTCACTGAGTGAGAGCAGGGCCGTGTCAGTACTGTGATCCCGCGTGCCGTTACGGAGCCTCCTCTGGTGGGAGTTGTCTCTCACCAAGCAGGTTAGGACTCCACATGCTCTGTAGTGGGACAAGCAAAGACCTGCCTGACTGCACATCTGTGTGTTCATGCTGCTTCCACTGAAGCACTGTATGGTATATACTTTTAAAAATAAAGGGGTTAAAATTATTCTTTGGAGAAGTGCCACTCTTAGAGAACCACCCTTAGAGAACCACTCTTAGGAAACCTTACAGTTGATTTTATTGCCATTATTTTTTAAGAGAGCAGAAACTAAATTGCATTTCAGAGTTGAACATCTAAACAGATATTTTTTTTTTTGTATGCTAGGATCTTATAGGGCTGCAGAGATTTGTGAACAGAGGTTACTGGTCGTCAGCAATATTAATTATGGGGAAAAAAGCCAATGTGTTGCGTATTCAAAAATAAAAGCACTTTATAAGAAAAGAACATTATAGTTTATGATACATGCGGTAATTGTGACTGATTACAGTCATGGGGCCAGTATATCTTTTGTTGTTTCATTGCACCATAAAAGAAGAAACTGCTTGTTGGAGTAGACGTAACTTTGAATGATGGTTGTGCTGTGACGGGGCCAAAGTCAAAAGAAACCACAGAAGTCATAATGGTTGGATTAGTTGATTATATCAAATAGAAGTTGTATAAACAGATTGTATAAACAGTTGCTACTTGCAAGCCGAGCCATCTTGTTATTTAAGGGTCGGTTCACATTACGAGGTTAAAGCAGCACAGATTCATTTATTTTGCCTTCGTGTGTCAGGTTTGTTTCCAGAGCTGTGTGGATACAAATCTGATCTTTTTAAATCAGAAAATGTCAAATTGAGTCATTTTCAAATGTCATCCTAAATTACATACATGTTCAATTCATGGCATCCTAGATTACATACATGTTCAATTCATGGCCATTCAACCTTACTGGGCATGGTCAGGTTTGTGTTTGCAGTGGGGCAAGAGTGACTAACCAAGTTTCACCTAGTAAACGCTGCATTAGCATAAAGTTTCTGGACTGTTTTCACCTTTTTGTGGTTCAGCGGTGGAGCTCCAGCCACTGAACAAAGAGAAACAGAAGAGCGCAGGTTCAAATCCACGTTGTGAGAAAAACTTTTTTGGGGCAGCTGGTGTTCTGGTGGTTAGGGAGTTGCCCTTGTCATCGGAAGGTCGTGGGTTTGAATCCAAGGACTGCCAGTGGCACAACTGAGGTACCCATGAGCAAGGTACCATCTCCACACGCTGCTCCCCAGGTGCTGCATCGGTGGCTGCCCGCTGCTCACTTGGTGAATGGGTTAAATACAGAGAAAGAAGTTCACACTGTTCACACTGTGTGCTGTGCTGTACTGTTCACATGTGACTATAAAGTCCACTTCACTTTTACTTTACTTTCCCTAATCAAGAACTTCTGAGAGTCATTCAGAGCTGCGTTCTTTATGATAAAGTCTTGTTCTGCTACATCATTTATTTGTTGTTATTCACAGTGCGTGTGGATCATTCACATGCGGTAGTTTATTAGGATGTGTAGTCATGAGTAGCCTTAGCTCCAGTATCAATGTATGTAATGGTGTAAAGGTTAGATTAGGAAGAATTTCCACAGATGTATCGCCCACTGTAATGTTTTGAGAGATTTTTGCTGCTACTTTTGCTACTGTTTTAGATGGAAAATAATCTACCATTACTGACATGTTGCTGCTTCAGTTATAATCCATATATGCTTGGTCAATCTGTAGTTGCATTGTGGTAACAGTATTGTCTACTGCCGATGCCAATATTGTATTTTTGTCCCAGTATGGTATTGGTACTGGCACATTGCATAGTTTCATTTGTCAGTCTCCTTGCCCGGGTGTCGCCATGTGTCTCCACGCCCTGTCATGTTAAATTAAAAGCCATCTGTGGAGTCGTGTAGTAGCTGCTACATGACAATTTGTACAATTCTGAAGCAGCAGTGGCCATAATTTATTAAATGCAATATATATGTCATGCTGTCGCCTCATGGCAAAAAGCTCCTAGGTTTGTTTCCCAGATGGGGTGTTCGAGGGTCCTTGTGTGGAGTTTGCATGTTCTCCTCGTATCTGCGTGGATTTCAGTTGGGTACTCTGGTTTCCTCCCACAGTCCAAAGACATGCATGTCATGTGAACTGGAGATGCTAAATTGCCCCCATGAGTGCTGGGATATACTCCAAGTGGCTTGGATGATGAATATATAATTGATAATGTACGTGACAAACACTTTTAGATGAAGTTACAGCAGGGGCCACAGCGTATCAGGGTGATACATAATAGTCTAATATAATAAGTTATAAGTAACTCTCTCATGAAGATGACTCTGTATTCAGATATTGATTCATTAATGCCTGCAAGAGTTTACTTAAGCAAAATTTTTGCTTTCTATTAAATTTTGGACTGCTTTTCTGTTGTATCAGCAGTCAGAGCTTTGAGTTAGGTCTGTGCCCAGATTTCCCTCGAAGCCAACAGCTGTGCTGAACATGTATGGACTGTGGTGGAGTGGACCCTGGTGTTTTTCACTTTTTTTTTTTTTTTTTTTTTTTTTGGCTGGAACTCGTGGAATCTGCGCAGTCTAGACACCAAAGCTCCCCCATGATTTCTATGGGTCTTGGAGACGTGGGTTTATTTTCAACCAGGGGGGTTGAGAGGCTGGCGTCTCCTGGTGAGATTTGCTGCTCCTCTCAGCCAGCTGTTGGGTTACAGTGGCTTGCAGTGTCCCGGACATGTCGCCGGCGGCCCGACCACCGTTCTGCAGCTTCTGCTGTTGACACTGGATATGGGCTGGACTGGGGTGTATCATCACAGATTCTTTTTGTCTTTTGAAAATGCACTTCAACCACGTGCATATCTGTCTCCCAGAAAAATGAGAGAGTGGGAAAGTCTAGTGAGAGGCAGCTGCACTCGGTATCATTTGCTGTCTTTTTAGATTTTGGCACCACTTTTTGTTGACTCTGAATTAAACTATAGTGTGTGTTCTATGTAACTTATGTAATTTAAGGATATTCAGTTCAAAACATAGACAGTACCTCATGAATTTTACTTTTCTTTTTATTTTTAATTGCAGTCAGATGATGATGTAGGGCTGCAACAATGACCGCAACACCGCAGTGGTTGCATGCTGATTACTGTGCTGTGTTGGGCACCCGTCATTTTCTTTTTTTTCCATGACAGCACAAATACATAAGTGATAACTATACTTCTTGTAGTACAACACTGCTTCCTTTCAGCTTTATATGTGCTCTTATGGTAATGTCACCTGGAAATCAAATTAGACTTTTTCCCTCCACAATCTTCCACCTCTAAAACGTTCTCTGAATTTCTGCTATGTCTCCAAGAACCAGCGGGCAAGGGAAAAAAATATTAATATCATGTGAGGTAGGCACTATAAGGGGAAAAAATATCACTTCTTGTAGACATGTTCATGATTCATATTATTATACAAAATGTGCTAGTTCTGCCACATTTGAAAATTGCTAATGTATTGTGGACACAGTTTGGGGAAGAACCTTTTCTATTCCAGCATGACTGTGCCCCAGGGCACAAAGCAGGCTCCATAAAGACATGGCTGGATGAGTTCGGTGTGGAAGAACTTGACTGGTCCGCACAGAGTCCTGACCTCAACCCCATCCAACACCTTTGGGATGAACTGGAACGGAGATTGCGAGCCAGACCTTCTCGTCCAACATCAGTGCCTGACCTCATAAATGCTCTACAGAATGAATGGCCACAAATTTCGTTCACATTTACAGCATTTAGCAGATGCTCTTATCCAGAGCGACGTACATCAGTGCTTTAGTAGTCCATGTCTGTTCTTCATACCTGTAAAGCTAGACTTAAAACTGTGCTTTTAACCAAGTTACTGCCAGCTAAGTTACACACCTTAAACCCTGTCAAAAAGAAAAAACAAGTCAGAGGTTAATACACAAGTAAGGAAAAACAGTTAAGAGGTTAAGTGCCTGAGGGATTTTTTTTTAAATATACAGGAAAAGATATATAAGAGATAATTCCCACAGAAACTCCAAAATCTTGTGGAAAGCCTTCCAAGAAGAGTGGAAGCTGTTATAAGTGCAAAGTGGGACCAACTCTATATTAAAGTCTATGGATTTGAATGCAATGTCATTAAAGCCCCTGCTGATGTAATGGTCAGGCGTCCCAATACTTTTGTCCATATAGGGTACCTGTGCTTCACTAAATTCAATTATGCAGGAATAATTATGTTCTTTTTGTAATGAAACAGCTGTGCAGCGTTTATATATTGATAGTATCTATAATATATTATGTATCATGTTATTGTTATAATTATAAAATATTATCACCTTGCCCAACCCTAAAATCATGTTTGATCTCCCCTTCCCCACATATTGAACGAAAAAATCGAGGTAACTTAGAAGCCATGATATCATGTTTCAATTGAAAACAATCACAATATGGATAAGGCATTAGAATTTTTGAGTCTGAACAAAAGAAAACACATTATAAAAACATTCTGCTTTGGAGAATTAAGCAAACTTTTTTTATCCTAGTTTGTACAGTTGATGTGTTCAGGGATAATGTGTCAGTAATGATACACTATGTACAGCAAACGATTTAACCTTTAGAACCATAGCCTAAATGTGGTTCAGCTTTAAACACATTTTCAGTGTTTAAGACAAAAATGCATTAAAAATAGTTTTTTTCACATTTCTACTGAAAAACGTTGTGCTGAATATACAGAACAAAACTATTTTAGTTAATAATCTCAACAGTACCAACTTATCAACAAAAATAATTTGAAGGTTCTCTTGTCTGTATATACAGGTATGTGATTTCTCAGTTCTATCATTGTTCCCCCCATGTCCTGACATTTTTCAAGTGTCTCGGGCCTCATCACCACTGCCCTCAAAGCATTTATGATTGGGCTGCTCAATTATTCAAGTTTAATTTTGAATGATAATTTTGGCTTTCAGTGATAATAAAACCATGATAATCGAGATAAAGCGATTATTATGCCTTTTCATTTTGTCTTGTGTTACCCCTGGATTTCTCTAGGGGGAGCTGTGCTGCATTCCGGCTTCATAGCTATTCCTGATTATAGCAAACGTGCTGCAGTGCATTTTGGAAGCATCCCAGAAGCAGCTCTCTGTTTGTTTCCACAAAACAAATATGTACAACGTCAATTTTTGTTACATTGCTGCCAGTCCTGTCAACCATCCCATTTTTTTCCGGGTTTCTCCCATATTGTAGCATTCTTTGCTGCTATTTTAATGTTTTCCCAGATTTTTCCATTTTTTTCCCCTGTCCTCCATACAAAATCAACTCACCCTTCTGCTGACAAACAAAATCAATATGGCGACAAAATGAAATCACCCTTGCCCAGTTGCATTGATTTTAAATTTATGGGTCACTAAGTATCTTATATCATGGCTACAGCACCACACTAGTTCCAGTGAACAAAATAAACCAGTGATTTGTTCGTTTTATTGACTGAGATTTAAAAAAAAAGTTCCAAACTTCTCATCATTACACAGGGACGTCACATACAAGAATAAAATAGAGCGCCTGGTTAATTTTCTAAATAAAACACGCAATTTCCCCTGGGATCAGTAAAGTTTTCTGATTCTGATTCTGACCCTATTCTGACACCTTATCGTGTATAAATCAAATTCTTGTTTTAATTGGAGCTTTTATGTTATGTTAGATTTCGACTCTTGTGTAGATCAGGTCTGGGGTTTCGGAGGGAGATATGACGTCATATCGCATATATCATATTGTCTGCAGTTTAATGTGTAATTTTACTGGAATCTCAAATAATTGTAATGTAATTAATGTTTAAAAGCAGGTATGGCATTATAGGGTTAACCAAGTTGACCTAATGTAAAGACACTATAGGTAAATTCCTTTGTTAAATGCTTCAATATAAAAAGTGCAGCATATTGTGTTAGTAAGATGTCACCGCAACAACCCTATAGTATAGTGCTGTTTTATTGATTTGTTTTTATTCCGGTCTGGTTCCGACTGCCTGGAAAACAATTGTTGGTAAGTTGGGACACATGTGCACGAGGAGTGACAAAAGCAGGTGCTCAAAACGCAGCGCCCTAAGGCTCCTGAAGCTCCCTGCATGCACTCCATGGCTCCACATGCATGACCCCATAAACCTAGGCCTGTTCAACTTAAGGTCATTTACTGCAAGCTCTGCTGACTGTGCTCAGCTCGCTTTTCTGCCTTGCACTCTCATGCCATCGCGCTTTTGCTAAATTTTCTTTTTGCTGAACTGGGAGCCTGCACGCCAGGTTAAAGCCAGCTCCCACTGATTGACCATAATCTCTTTCCCTAAAGAGGTTAGCCCGCACCTTTTCTCAAGTGTTGTTAAATTACAGGGCACTTACTCGCTGAAATATTCACATTGTCCTAGTGCGCTAGACAGCCACTGAAAGAATAAAGTTTTTGGTTGTTTTAAGACTTTTCGCGAGCCACAAGATTATATCTTTTGGTATTGAAATGTGATTTTCAAAACACGTTGAACTTACCAAGGGGTTCACTGGTGTTTTCACTAAAACCTGATATCTGTGGTTTGAGAAAATAGTACACATTAACCAAAGTGAGTGATGACAAAGTTTGGAAGGCTAATGAGTTTAGTCTCTGTGACTGTCTTATCCCAAGACCCTCTGGCACCCGTATACCCATTGAGAAAGATCCACTTTTGTCTGTGCAGAAGTGCAGGCTCTTGAGTAATTCTGCCTGTTTTGAAGGCATAGTTGAACATGGGGCAAGCCACAGCAGTGGAGTCAGGAATGTGACCTCCTATGCATTCCTCTCAAGTCTTGCTCTCTCTCTCTTTCTCTCTCTCTCTCTCTCTCTCTCTCTCTCTCTCTTTTTCTCTCTCTTTTTCTCTCTCTCTCTCTCTCTCTCTCTCTCTTTCTCTCTCTCTCTCTGTCTTTCTCTCTCTCTCTTTCTCTTTCTCTTTCTCTCTCTCTTTCTCTTTCTCTCTCTCTTTCTCTCTCTCTCTGTCTTTCTCTTTCTCTTTCTCTTTCTCTCTTTCTCTCTCTCTTTCTCGTTCTCTTTCTCTTTCTCTTTCTCTCTCTCTTTCTCTCTCTTTCATTCTCACACCCCCCTTCAACCTTCTGTCTCTTAGTCATTTTAGCACATACGTATCCATAGACATAGTTATGGATTTACAACAGAAAGAGAATTAAATACTGAATATAAGACTTAACCCAGAGTTAGTTTTTAACTTTCTTTGCAAGCCAAAGACAGCATTCATTTCTGCAGCTGATGTTTCTGAAGAAGTTCTGGAATACTTATTCTCAGTACTGTCTTTAAAAACATCAATTTTAAAATGTATAACTAATACTAATTATACTTAGAACCCTGTTTGTTTTAGAACTTTCTAAAGTTTGTTTTTTTTATTATCTAACACAGTTTTACACATGAATACATCCCATTTATTTGACGTATTCAGCATTTAGCTAATGTTACTTTTGGTAAGAATTTTTTTTTGCATACAGCCTAATATCATGCCTGTTGATGCAGTTTCTCTCCTGGTTTTAGTTTAAAATATTTTCTTTTAAAATGGCACTGCTGTGTTTGATGTACTCTGCAGCACACACACACACACACTAATGTGCCACTACCACCAACCACTCAGATCAAATTTGCTCACTGCTGGTCCTGTTGGGAAAATGAGGGTAACAAATGATGCAGAGAGACAGATGGACTACCGTCTGTAATTATAAACTTTGATGTTTATCTATATGATAATTGGAGCTTACAGTGAGTGTAGATACAGGGTAGGTGTACCTTAATTAGTGGTGACGTGAGGCTTCCAAGGACCGAACTAATTTGTCCAGCTCATGCCACAGATGCGCGATCAGATTGAGATTCTGGGAAGTTGGAGGCCATGTCAACAACCTGAACTCTTTGTCGTGTTCCTCAAACCATTTCAGAACAATTGCTGGTTCATCAGTTGTCCTTTGTTGGACCACTTTTAATAGGTATTAAACACTACATACTGGGAACTCCCCACTAGACCTGCCGTTTTAGAGATGGTCTGGCCCAGTTGTCTAACCATCCCTTGTTAAAGTCGCTCAGATCCTTATGCTTCCCCATTTTTCATTCAATAACTGAAATCTGCCAACGGTGGGACAGAAAGTGAACAATGTAACGAGTGTGACAGCTGAACTCAGTGACAGCTGAACTCAGGAGGGCTGTCCACATACTTTTGACAGTTAATGCGATATTAAATTTGCGGTTTCATGATGCATCAGATTGTTTCCGAAGGAATCATAATGAAACCGTTTGCAGATTTACCCTCCTTTTGGTGTGAACTTTTGTCCTGAGCTCTTCTTCCTGCATCATTCTGCATGTGTATACACACACTCGCACACAAACACATGCACAGAAAGCGGAATACCCTGCCAGGGTCCTCAGTTCCACTCAGCAGCACAGCTGTTGTGTTAGGCTTCGCCCCTCTTGAACCCTTTTTTTTACCTATGATGTGAATTCCAGCCAGTGATAAAAATTCCATCTAGTCACAGCTTGTTAATCCTAAGCTCTGTCCTTTTGGAATGCTTTGGTTGAAGATTCTTTTAAAAATCTGCTTTCTGTTAAAAAAAAAAAAAAAAAAAAAAAAAAAAAAAACTTTTTTTCTTTTTTTTCCCCAAAAAATAAAACCGTTTACTTTTTGTTACAAATATTTGTACTGCCCAATCTATTGCTTTGGCACTGTTTTTATTTTGTGCTTGTGTTTAGTGTTTATAGTTCTCGATGACTATTAATAAGCATTCATTGTGGTTTTCCTTTGTGGTACATGCACTATTGCAAAATCCAGCATTTGTAGCTGAAAGCGGTGTTTATAAGAATTGCAGAAATTTACTTTGAGTGCTTTGTCAATGCACGGACTGTTTCTGTTCAGTGGCTAGAGTCTAATGGACATTCGTATCGTCAAACTAGTGTGACATTGAGGCTACCACACAGCATGTTAAAGAAAAAGAAAATTCTCCATTAATAATTGCTGTCTATGCATGTGTCATATTAAACATAGATTTTACAGGAACACAGATATCAAGGCTCGTTTCAGTTTTATTTATTTCAAATATAAATGTCTTGATTTTATAGCGCTCCAGTTACAGACTATTGATTTGGCTCAGATTGCTTTGCCTGTTCCAGTCCTCTAACAACGTAAGCCCCAAAATCACAAACCCTAGAATGTATAAGTGACCTCAGGAAAAAAAAAAAAAAGCTTAAAAAGTAATTTGAGCATGGGTGTGTGCGCATAAACTCACTTCCCCACACCCTCCCACATTTACTATGATACCCAAATGCCTAGTCTTGATCATTGATAGTGGTTTCTACAATGAAAGACCCTTAAAAGAAAACGAGAGGGGAACTTTTGGGATGCAGTTTTAAACACACTTTGAGCTTTAAATGTTTTCAGTTTTCCAGTGCTGAATTTCCGAGTATGAGAACCATCCTCTAAATAGTTATTAGGACATACATGGTCGGTGGTGGGAGGATGGTAACTGTCCACTGTTGCCTGTACTGAGAAGGGTTGCTGGGCTTCAGCTGGTTTCATTTAACTCTGAGACACTTAAGAGAATGAGAGCAGCCACTGCCGCCACACTCTCCTCTGGCCTCTACAGCCTCTGCTAAAACAACATCTGCAGGACATCCCACCATTGTCCCCCACCTATTGTTAACAGTATTTTTACAATTGTTTGCATATGCGCCAATTCAGGGTAATGAATCCGATCTCAAACTCATATCTCACTAAATAAATACATTCTGTGTTTGTTTGTACTAAAACATTGATGCCAATACAGTATGTGATCAGTTTGCATTGGAACTAAAAATGCTATGTGTTTAACATTAAGTACACCGATCAAACCAGACACAATGGTTTGTTCCAGCTTTCATAGCTGTTGAAGATTCAGTCTGATTAAATAGTTAACCTACTCTGAAACTAGGAAAAAAATACCCGTAAACCAGTGTTTACAGTCCTGGCTCCTGTTATCCATAGCAGAGATTGTCTTAACTGTTTGAGTGCTCAAAGTCATACACATATTCTGTCATCTTCTGCTGATTTTTTTTTTTTTTTTTGGTGTTATGATGCTTTTTGAAAACAAGGTTCCAGCATGTTGGTCCACAGGACGGACCTTATCTTTTTCTTTTCCTTCATGCATCTCTTAATTTTTTTCTGTGTGGTTGTGGGAATGTTTGGTCTTGTCATATCACAAACCCATTGTTTTCTTATCACCAATCTTTGTAGATGTATTCTACGGTATTTCAGCAGTAACATAAGGGTAAGAGATTGTGGGAGACATTGAATGTATCAAATAGACAGCCTCTGGAGTTTGTTTATGTGATGTTATGACCTAGGCTGCATGATTCTTGATTCTTGTTTTGTTGGGTTTTTTCTTCTTTTTTGCTTATAATTTAGATTATGATTCTCTTTTACAATTCTTCATCATACCAGTTTGATAAAGAACAATTTGCACGTTTACTAAATGCTTGCAAAGTAAAATGTGCAGTATTTTATACATGCTGCTTAGGGATCAATATAAACCGATATTAAAAACAAATACATTTATAAATATATTGCTTTATAATACTCTTTTTAAAAAAATAAATGAAAAAAAAAAAAACTAAAATACAAATGAAATAATTGCAGAAAGAGAAACCTGGTGCTTGATCTGTGCTCTGATCTTTTTAAAATCAACTGTATCTACAGACACACAGGTCATTTAAATTCTGAGTTCCTTCCACTGCTTGCCAGATGTTTGAAGCAGAAAGCTTGCTGCTTGTGGTCTGTACAGAAGCATCGTGCGTATTGCTTCTGATCTGGAATGGAAAATGTCCCCAATTGTGGCAATGACAAACTCACCATAGTTAGCAAACTCCATCGCAGTGTCGTGGTGATCCTTGGATCCCTACTATAGTGTACAGAATTGTTGCTATTACTGAATCAAATTGCCCTGAATAATGAATCGAGATCTCAATTTTAATACAGGTTTTGTTGCTGTCCTAATTGGCCCAACTTCTCTCCAGGGATTCTGAGCTAAAGTGAATCTGTTGTTTACTTAGGCATGGCATAAATATTTCAGTGCTGCTGCTTATTGGCTGAGTAGTATTGATGCATACCATGCCCTGCTTCCATCATCTTATCTCCATTTTAACATGTGCTCAGGTCCGCATTGAGATAGGGCCTGCTGTTGTATGCTTGGAATTTTAACCTCGGCGCTTATGGAATGAAGTCACTTTGCCCACTATTGTTGACTCTGAAACGTTTAACCCACCCCTTCCTCCAGGCCCTTCTCCCATTGCCCATGTGCATCATGCCAGTGAGCTTCTGGAACTCAAAATGCAAGCCAGTTCCAGGTCTGAAAGGCCCCAGGCACCCAGACGGAATTCTCTGAAGGACCTTGGATAAACACTGTGGAATAGCTGGGCTCGTTGCTGGGTGTCTAGGGCTTGGGACTTGCAGGCCTTTTTGTTAGCGGTGCTGGTGGGATGAAGTGATGGAATGAACCTGCTGCATAGCTTTGTGTGTATTAAACGCAGCTGGGCCTTCACTCTCCTTTCATCGTATTAGCATGCTTGAGTCAATAGCCTGACTGACTCTGACCAAATTTGGCAGACTAGGTGCCAGAGTTGATGCTGGCTGACATTTCTGACATTATAAGGTGGTGTGTTGTTTCATCTTTGAGGGGTGCAAGTGTGTTTTCTGTACATGGTTGTGTGTGTGTGTGTGTGTGTGTGTGTGTAAAAGAGTGATCTCAGCCATGCTGTGATGTCCCAGAGGCTTCCTGCACCTGGCTTACGTTTCCCCTCTCCATTAAGGCTGAACTTTGTTGCAAGCCGATGTCGAAACCCTGCAGACTTTCCAATTTGGTGAAATGCTTCACATTTAAAAGGCCTTTTAAAGGCCCATTGAGTTGTATAGGAGAAATAAGCGAGCGGTACGTGGGCCTTCGTTTACTTGTGCCCTAGGGTTTGGAAAAAGAAGTGAGCTAAGGGAGTGAAAAAAGGGGGGAAAAAAGCAAGAGAGCATACTGTGTACGTCAGCTAACTGTTAACATACTGAGAGTGGGATTATATAAATCGCAATGGAGTGATTCTCCTATGAGCTCATCACCAAACAATGTGCTTCATGTTTCTCCATCTGCAACCTTCTCCCCCCTTTTCAAAACCTAGCCTCTCCTCGCTCACTTTGCTTTGTGGCCGCGTCGAGTTTCCAAGCGGTCAGAGTTTCATGTAGGTGGTTTCGAAGCTGAAAGTTTTAATTTCTCCCTGATTAATGTATGCGCTTAATGGGAGGTTTAACTACATGCTTAGCATGCCAGTGATTGCGTAAAGAAAAAAGCCATGGAGCTGCATGCAGAACGCTGAAGTTTTTCCAGAGGCCGCTCACGGAAAGCACGGCCGTTCGCTGCTAAATCACAGGGCCTTAGCGTAAATTCTTTGTTCTGATTCTTTTTTTTTTTTTTTTTTTTTGCATTTTTTAACCACATAATTGAATCAAAAGTTACAAAACCAAGGGCACAAAATAATTAACCAAGAAATCAATCAGTTTAAAATCTCGAAAGATTGCATGCCATTTACTTAGCTTGGTGCTCAGGCCTTTTTCAGTATGCAGAATGCAGTTGCTTTTGAACAGAGATCAGTTCTACTGTTAATAAACCAGGGAGGCTGGAATACCATCGAGCCCTTGTTGCCGTCTAGGTGGTACGGCTCATTTCATACCTCAGTTCTATTCTCATTTCACTGGCCGGACTACAGAGGTGGAATTGTATCATTGTCACATTTTCACTCATTTTCACTCCCCTTATGACTGGAAAGTCAAGGGAACTTACTGGCTGGCCAGCATGCCTCTGGGCTTGAGAGCTGCCTGGGTTCCCGCCTGTCTGGAGACACCAGTTGACTGGTGCAGAGACTGGTGATGTCAGCTCCAGACACTGTCCCAGAGAAACTCTAATGCCCCTTTTCCACATGCTTGTGGAAGAAGATTGCAGCCTGGAGATGCAGAGCTGCAGTGTTGCTGACGTTTTCTTT
>JBBPCZ010000089.1:13376187-13400056 GCA_037974445.1 Brycinus macrolepidotus | reverse complement strand
AATTGGTACCGAGTACCGTGGATTTTCACTGGTATTGGTACCGAATACTGAAATTTTGGTACCGTGACAACACTAATATATATATATATATATATATATAAGTATATCATTTTTTGGTAGTTTTGTTTTTTTAAATAGACTGTCACCAAAAATAATTGCATTATTAAAATGTTACATAGTTAAAAAATTGATAAACAGAAATCTTGTTTGTTGATGTGCAATTAATATAATTTTCTTATTAAACACAGAAATTTTAAAGGAGCTAAATCTCAATAATATCAACCACTTTGGCCAAATTAAACAGACTCAGATTTTCAACATTGCTTTACTGACTGATATACAGTTGTCAACTGTGAAATGACTCCTTAAATGTATTTCTGTGGATATTTAAAATAATTAAAAATATTTAAAAAGTATAGTGTAGAGGCTGAATTCTTGCCAGTTTGTTAATTAGCTATTATGGTTTGCTGTTTATTTGTTTTTATCACATTTATTTTGTGTGCTAAAGCTCCCAATATGATAATATTTCTCATGCTAAATTGTCACAATATGCTTTTCTAAGCATTTCGTTGATCGTCGGCCCTGACCAGCTCCGTGTGCGATTACAAAGAGCGTAAATTGCCCTGATTCATTTGTGCTACTGCACAGTCTTCGAAAGGTTAAATAAATATTTATCCTTTATTTATAGTTTTTGAAAGGATAGACTGATTTTTTTTTTCATCCTTTCCAATTTAACAAATTAAAGTGAGTATTGTGTCATTATATTTTTGCTAGATCATCCACCCCTTCTAAAAGATTAGGTTTGGATGCAACATGTGTTTTACATGTGTTTTGTTTTTTTTGGTTTTTTTTCTTTTTTTTCTTTTGTGCAAGTGTGCCACTTCTAGAAGTAAGCTGCAGACGACGAGGGCCATTATAGCAGTTTCTGGAAAGGCTTAAAACTATTAAGAGGCAGTTAAAATACATAATTCAGAGGCATGATCTTGATAGGATAAAAAGTAAAAAATAGAACATAAAAGCAGTCTTTATTGTCAGTATTTTCACCAGTACCACTAAAAAAGGTGGAATATCGACTGATTTTATCGGCCAGTCAGTTTATCAGTTGGACCCTACAAAGCAGCAAATAAATGTCGTACCAAAGTTATTTGGAAATGTGAGCTTTTGAGAAAAAACTGCACTTTTGCATGGATTTTAACAAATACAACAAACTTTATTCAAACGCAACAGCTTTTAACTTTACTTATCGAAGCCTGGCTAAATTCTGACAGCTTGAAAGATGTATTTTAGATCATGTGCCCACCTGCCCTGTGTCTGGGTTCTTTATTTTGTTTAATTCATTTAAATCAGTTCTTTAGTTCCCAGAACGCCCTGTTGCCTAGTTAGGCTACCTCTTCAAACAAAACACAAAGGAAGAATGCTTGTAATGACACTTCACAGCACACTTGGCAGCCTCAGCACCAGGCGCCATTCTTCGAGGCTGTAAACATTTCAGAATGAAGCAAGAGACCATCGGTGAAAGAGAGAGAGAGAAAAGTGGACATGGGGGTTGTGGGGGAGGGGAGGGGCCTACCATAAAGTGCCTTGTGACTCTCCAGCAGGAAGGACAGACAGATTCCTGCTGTAGCCCTCTCCTAGTGTATAATTTCCCTAAGGCTGACTTGTGGTGGTATTTCAGCTCAGTGTCTGCGTCGGTCTTCTTCTTTGTTGATGTGTGCATGTTTAAGAGTGTGTATGTGCATTTGTGTGCGTGGTTGTGTTTGTATGTGTGTTTTGGGGGCGGGGGGGGGGGGGGGAGGATCCAACCAGCTGATGTCATTCAGTCCAACAGGCAGCGCCTGAAAGGGGCCCTTTGTTGGCAGAGAGCAGCACGAGCACTCGGCTTCTCCCACTATCTCGCTCGCAGGCGACAGGACAGCAGGATGGCAGCATCAAGAGAGCCCGTCTTTACGTCAAAGTGTTAGATTTGGCCCCTCGCCCCGTCTCGGAGACGAGTTGTCCATGTTTGGATGGGTATTTTTCCACTCGAAAGAGCAATCGAGCGAAAGCGGACCCGGGAAAAAAATGGAGCCTCTTGGACTGGAAACTCGGTAGTACAGAGTCATAAAGTGGATGCAGCTGTGGAGTTTTGGGATGTGGATATCGGCCTTTTCTTTCAAAAGTTGTTTTCTGTATTTGTCTTCACCCTGTTGTTGACCCAGGACACCACTGAACCCCTTTTAAAACTTTTTTTTTTTTAAGTTAACTTTGGATAACGGATTACTAGAACTACAGGGTGGAAAAAATAGACTTTTTCTTAAAAGTGGCAGCCTAAGAAAGCAAATGAAAATGTTGGAGATCTGTCTGAAATTGGTGGGGTGTAAATCTAAAAAAGGGCTCTCGTCTTCCTCCAGCTATTACTTTGAAGGTAAGAATCTGGGATTTGCTACAGAGCAGCTGGAGAAAAACTAGCATGGCTTTGTGTCTGTTTGGTGGGGGAGGTGGGAGGTGGTGTTGCTTTTTGAGAAGAAGAATGTCAGTTACAAAGAAATGGTAGTTAGAACAAGACCCAGGAGAATAGACGAGGCAGCAAACTGGAAACTTGGGTTGATGGTCTTGTGAAAATCACAGGCTTCGGCTTTATTTCGAGGCCTTTGAATTCTCTCCTTCGCCTGGCCATTAGGAAAGTGGAGGAGGGGGAACCAAAGAAGCAAGCAGAGCCAGACACTCTGGCTCGCAGAAAAAGAAAGGGTGGAAAAAAAAGTGAGGGAGGAGAGAATACTAGGAAATCTGACTCCTGCCTGACTGCCTGGATAGGTTTTAAGCAACCTTTTTCAATTGTGTATCGACATTCATATGTATAGGTCTAGAAGTGTTGTTCTTTTTTCCTCTTTGTACTTATAGATAGAGCTCACAAAAAGCTTTTAAGCCTTCCAGATCTTTGATATTTAGCAATAGAGGAAAGTTTATAAGAACAAAAGTTCTTGAGATTTTGTGGTTCTTGTTTCTTTCTTAGTAATAATAACACTGTTACAAATATTTGTGGCCGCACAACCAAGATTGAGTGTAATTCTCAGATAATAATGTTCTTTGGATTTGATTTGAAGACTTGAAAGCTGTTGGTTTGTAAGAAGAAAAATAGTTGTTTAAAGTTAATCTAGTGGATCTATGAATAGTCCATCAGGTTTATTAACCTTCTCATTGAAATTGTCCTTGATCAGGATGAAAGTGTCTGATTTTTGAGGGAACAGAACAAAATGATTAATATATTCAAGGTACCATAAACCTTGTCCTGGGTGACATTTATTTTTAAACCTCAGCCTTTTGTGAAGGTTCTTGTTCATTTTCCCTCCATGTAAGCCTGATTCTTGGTTCCAGCTTTGTGAGTAGTCTTGTGATAGTTCTGTGTTCTTTATGGCTGGGCTCATTTTTGGCTTTCTGCCTCCAGCTCTGCTGTTCCTCTCCCTGCTCTGGCCTCTGTTAATTAAGTTTATATCTCTTAATTCTTCCATCTTTTGCACTATTATCCTCAAGCTGCTTGAGCTAAATGGCTCAGGATGTGGTGACACCATGCTCACTTAGATGTTTGGTTCATCATGTGGTCACTGGAGCTCATAACTGCTTCTTTATCTCCCGCAAAATGTGTTTCAAAACAGTTTTTTTTCATTAGACAAATCAAGTTTGAAAACAACTCCACTATGTTGTCAGTATGTCCAGTTTTCTTTTGTCTTTCAGCTCTTGCCTAACAGGGGAATCGCAGCCAGTTCTCTCTCATTTATTTATCTTCTACTATCATTGCCTCATTTCCGTGATGGGCCAGACATCCCCCTTTAGTTTCATCTTACAAATAAAACTGTTTTAAAGTCCAACCGATGACGTCCTCTGCAGCTTGATGTATTCCATTTGTGGATGCTGAAAGATTCTGAGAATAAAAACAGATCTAATTGCATTTACTTACACCAGTTATTACCAATACCAAATTAAATCAACTACGCTGACGAAGTTTGCTGTGAAGTGTACAGCAGCTTTCGGAACTGCGCAACATAATGTGTCTCTGCCACTTTATCTCGTTTGTATTCCCTACAAGATATATCTCGCGGTTGGTCCAGGGTTGTTTTCCAGTCAGTTCATTGTGTAGCAAACACTACGTACCAAATAGCGAATGAGTTCCATTCCTAGCACAGAACGAGATTTTCTAGGAGACTCCATGAGGTTTATTAAACTGTGTTTAAGGGAGTTTTCTCTAATGCCTGTAGATTTATAGTCAAGACCACTGTTACTGAGTCCAAAACAAGTCCATGACCTGGACTAGTCAAGACTGAGTCCAAAGAAATTTAAGTCAGTCTCATAACAGAGTCCAGTAGAAAGAGAGAGAGTTAACACCAAGACAGAAGAAAAAAAAAAGAATTCTCTTCAAGGCCACTTGCTTATATTTTGTGTGGTGCTAGAGGCACAGTATGTTTTCTATTTTAAGATGAATTTGTACTATTATTTGTAACAGTGTAGAATAGGCCATATTGTTTACTTTAAATGTAGTCATTTCACTTGATTAGCTTGGCTCATTGACATAGTGTCTGTGGCCAGAATGGTGATAATTAGAGTGGATGCATGCACAAATTTTGCCAGGCAGACATCCAACATCAGTGCCCGTTCCAGTTGGATTTTGAAATAATTAAACCAGTGCTTAATTTGTGGACAAGCTCACTTTTTGTCAGGTACACTGATTTTGTTGATTGTTCTGGCCATTTTTGTTTTGTTGATGGGGCCGAGGGGGTCATTTTATTGACCGCTGCGGATAAGTTCAATTTGAAAGGCAGCTGGACTCAGTCGAGACCAACTAGAATACTTGGTCAGACCAACAGCCAAGACCAAGACAAGTCTGAGTGCAATTACCAGTGAGTCCAAGACAAGTCTGAGACCATAGAAAAAAACGTCCAGACCTGAGTTCTTCAACCATGAATGCTTGAAACCTCAGCTGAGATTTTCAGCTTGTTATGAATGTGTGATGGCAGATGCCAGGCCTTTTCTTCAGATTGAGGCACCGTGTTTGCATGTCCTGGGTGTGTGCGGCGGAGAGGCACAAAGTGACAGAACACGTGTGTGGGACAGCTGAGCAGCCCAGTTTACTGCGCATAATGAAATCACTGTGAGGGTTGTGCTTCTTTATGCCAAGAAATTTCACCATTTCCCTTATCAAGCGGGAATAAAATAACACTTCAGTTATGTAAGAGTGGAGGAGATATGTGAACGTGGACAAGGTTAAGGAAGGCAGGAAGCTTGAAGGTCGCACCCTTTCCTAGTCCACTTTAACCATGAACTGCAGTTTTTTTTTTTTTTTTTTTAGTTATTATTCATAAAACTTCAGCATGTCACAAATTTTTTTTTCAAGTTATATAGTTACTAGAGTAAGTGAAGTGTGTGTCCTTGCAGTTTAAGGGTTAAGAGAGTAATAAAAAAAGTAAAACGTCCGATTACACAATTTGAAAATCAATATTGGCACCATAATATTCTGAGCCCAGTAGAGCCTCTGGTCTTTTAGTTGTATAAGTTTATTAGTTTCATATGTGTATGCTGTTATTCCTAGTGATTTTCTGTTTCACTTTGATTTACAGAAGCTCTTCAGAGGCCTGACTTTGAGTCCCCAGGACTATCTGAGGCGGCACGGTGGAACTCCAAAGAGAACCTGTTGGCAGGGCCCAGTGAAAATGACCCTAATCTGTTTGTAGCACTATACGACTTTGTGGCGAGTGGAGACAACACACTCAGCATAACTAAAGGTAAGGTATCAGAATCTTCCATTTGTTCCTGCTTTTATTCTTTTTCCCCTGTAGTCATTTGTAGGTTTAAAATATGTTAAGTTTTGAGAAACTGGCAGTGTGTTACGTTGGTTTTTCCTCAGTGATTTTTCAGAAACAAGTCCCATAGAAAAAGCAAACCATTTATTGTCTCCTTCTCACACACCAGTTCAGATGACATGCCAGTAGTAATTAATGAAAGTAATAAATATCTACGAAATAAACTGAACAATCAGCGTGCTCGTGTGTGGGCGTATTGTTTTATTGACCATATACTGTATTGAATAAAATGCCTTTTAATTAGAGAGAAACAGCCTTGTAAGGAAAACTTTACACACGAGCACACATACCCAGCATCCCTTACTGAAATTTAAAACCTAAGCATTATCAAACGGCAGTGCTGGTCTCTGATCGGTGCAGAAGTACCTCTAGTCGGCTGTAGTGTTGGAGTTGAGAGGCCTAGTGCGTCCTCTCAAGGGAGCGGAGTGACGCTGCTGCCTGGAAATCCACATATTTGCCTCACATTCTCTATCTCCCCTCCGCTTCCTTTATCTTGTGCAGCACGTGAGTTCTTTCCACTGGACTTACTGAAAAACAATACGGTAGGTGCAGCTGTGGCCAAGGCAGGCAAATCTTTTCAGAATATGGAGGATTCCTTCCTGAGTTAAAACCCTTAGATAACATCTACTTATATCTCATGAGTTAGTAGATTTAAGTATGTTTTTACCAAAAAAATATAGAACTCACATGGCTCATATCCTACACTTTGTTTCCACTTTCCATTGGCTGTTTGTGTTACTATGCCTTGAAGACTGATATATGTAAATGACCTCCGTTGTGACTGGGTGACCTGTGTAGATCAAGCTGAAACATGAGTGGGCTAAGCTGCTTTAGGCTGAATAGGTGGAAACGAGTGCAAAACTGTTTTTGATGCTTACTTTACCACGTATCTACCGTATGGACTTGGAGAGTGAATGGTATGTTTTAAAACTTTACCAGTGTTTACATGCTACAGCAAATGTTTACTTTGAAAAAAGCAAGGGCATTTTGATCTTCCTTGATGGGAGCACTTTAGATTCTCTTTGGGATCCTGAGTTAGTTTTGATTCAGTTCTTGAAGTGATAAATGCTTTACTCATGGCTGATACCAAGGTAACAGTTCAGCGAGATTAAAACATTTTACCACCGGATGAGTTTGCAGACAGTAATGTCAACCACAGTAACCTCGCAGTGACACATGGAAAAAACCTGAGCATCGTGGTCAAGGCTATCATGACGCAATCGAGAGGATTCTAGTGTGCCAGAGTCATCGCCCTACCAAGGCATACTGATCATTTACTCACCATGACTCTGTTTTGGGTCATGTCAGGATGTTGTTATTTGAGTCATGTGATTGTGTGCTAGTCTTTCTTATGAGTTTTGATTAGGTCAGGAAGGCCTAGAATGGGATTTCATCAGTTAATGAAAAGTTGTCTTTGTCTTGTTATTGCCTTCATCTCTGCCTAACTTAAAGATTGTTGCCTAGTTAAATTACAGTGATACTTTTAAAATGTTTAACATTAAATGCATTTACCACGGTATATGTTGCTGAGAAAACACATATTGCAGATGTTTTTAATGCCTGAAATGAAATCGGTCTCTTAAAAGATTTAGTTGACACTGTAGCTGACAGTAATTGACACATGGCGCTTAAGTGAAGGGCTTCATGTTTCTAAAGCCAACCTTTCAGATAAGTAACAAACAATAGACAAGGAACATGTTGTAGCTAACTCTCAGTACAAACCTTGACAAAGGTTCACGGCAAATTTAAAGGTATTTTATAATCAACTTTAACATTTATAAACGGCCTACATGCAGAACCTTTCCTGAGTGTTAATGGTTAAGTAAAAGTGCCATGACGCCCACTCCTGTATGAAATCATTTGGAGTCAGAGGATATTAAATAGTCTTAACAACCTCTTTGTTTAAATATAAAACACATCCTGCATGTTTTGAAAGCTTAAGGAGGAATTGTTCTGTTATATAATGCTGTGTAATGCAATGTTGCAATTCTCTGGCCTCTCAGGGGAGAAGTTGCGAGTGCTGGGCTACAATCACAATGGGGAGTGGTGTGAGGCGCAGACTAAGAATGGCCAGGGCTGGGTGCCCAGTAACTACATCACGCCAGTCAACAGCCTGGAGAAGCACAGCTGGTACCATGGGCCCGTGTCGCGCAATGCTGCTGAGTACCTGCTCAGCAGTGGCATCAACGGCAGCTTCCTCGTGCGGGAGAGCGAGAGCAGCCCAGGCCAGAGGTCCATCTCGCTCCGCTACGAGGGCCGAGTCTATCACTACCGCATCAACACTGCCTCCGATGGCAAGGTGAGAATATAAGCACAGCCAAAGCACATAACCTACAGTACCAAAGTAGGAAGATCATGGTTTATTTGAGGGTTTGTAATGGTAGATGGTAATGTGTTTTGTCACTTAATGTGGCTGAGAATGTCTGCTACAGGAATAGTTCTTTTGACAGACCTCTAAAATAATCAAACACAAACTGTTATTTCTGCATGATGTGTTGGTCCAGGTACACTACAACAAAACAAACCTGGGGGCAAAAATCTGGTATGCACTGACAAACATCTTGTGTGTAAATTTTTAAAGATGTGACATAAACCTCACAATTTTTTTTTTTTCCAGTCCAAGGATTATATCTTGCTCCAAAAGGTTTGTAGTGTGTGGAGTTGCAAGATTTTTTTTTTTCTCTGTCAGAATGATAAAAAAAGGATGCATATGATGCAGACACATGAATAGCCGGTTAATAATAATGCTACTGGCAAAAGCAGTAATGTTTCTGAATGTGTCAGAACCACCAGCAAAGAGACTGAGCATTTATTTATTTTATTTTGTTTTATTTTATTTTATTTTATTTTATTTTGTTTTATTTTATTTTATTTTATTTATTTATTTAAAGTCATGCTTGAGATAGATTAATCAAGTTTGCTTGTCACCTTCTTGGAATCATTTTTCAGGGAATTTTTTTTTTTTTTTTTCCCCCCCCCCCCCCCCCCACATGTATCTTTATTGAGTTTTCACAATTAGAATTAGATAATAATAGGAGTTTCAATACAAGACAATAGTACAATTTCCAAAGTCAACCATTTTGCTTGCGGGCTAAAGTGCTGGATCAACTGTGCTTGGTTTTTAGAGTGACCTCCTTGGGATTTACTCATTGTAACTGAAGAGAAAATCACAATGATACTCACAAAAAGAGAAAATAGTAAAACGTGCCAAGAAATTGGGTGTTAAAAGTATAAAAGCAGAAAGGTATCGAGGAGCAGGAAATCATGCATCTACTCACTCCACCGCCATAACCGGAAACCCGATAATTTTCATTTTTGATGGTTTTTTGCTCGAGTCTAACAAATTAGTAGTAACTGTATAGTGACAAGGTGCAGCTAGCAAATGGAGTTAAAGGTTTTTTTTTTTGTTTGTTTGTTTTTCTGCAACATACCAAGCAGTGAAATCTTGGTTGAATAAGACTAACGTTTGGTTGACTATGAGGGCAAAGCCCTAGTTGCACTGATACTGGTAATAAATTGATATTTACAGAAAACCTGGCACTTAAATACATTATTGTTATCTTCAGTGGAGAATACTCATACCATGATGCAAGTTCTGACACGTACATGTGCTACTCTGTGACTCTGTGACATGTACATGTGTGCCAGTAGGTGGACCAAACTAAACTGAAGCAAGTATGTTGGCAACAGGGCACTATGTCCTGATTGAGACAAGTAACAGTACAAATTGCTACAAACTCTCCAGTGTCAGTATAATTGTATTATACCAGTTGAAATTCTTCCTAATCAAACTTTAACACTGGTATGCCACATATAAGAGCAGATACGCAACATGCAGTGTCACATACGCACATACTCCTTGAGCTGAATGGCTAAGCTAGGTGCCTTTCTGCAGTTGTCATCTTTAGTCAGTAGTCAGTTTAAGTCTGAAGTAATGTTAGTCCGAGTTGTTTTCAAGGGAGCGAACGATCGAGATGAATGGCAAAAACAATATGTTGATCTCTTGGGATGATTATCATTCAGCCTAGAGTTTGCCTTTGACTTACCACTAGCCGTTCCCTTGTACCACGCTTTGGAGATATGGGGTTTTGTTCCAACTGCGATGATATATAAATAAATGTGTATAAATAAAAGGACTAAAAGCGAAATATTAGGATAATTTCATAATCAGCTATTGAGTATCAGCCAGTACTTAAGAAGTAAGTATTGTTATCAGAAAGGTAAAAGTGGTATGGGTACATCCCTACAAACAGGTAATGTAGGTTTATGCCTCAGCTTTTAGTAAAAGTGCATGCCTAAGCCATCAGACTTACTGAATGTGTCAAGTTAAGTAATTTCAAATTCATTCTACTGTATCACACATTGTAACACACCATATGCTATTTAAAAAAGTGAACAAAAATTCTGAACAAGTCATAGTCTTCAATATGGGTGTTTTTTTTTACTATATTTAGCTGCACACACTTTATGGGCATACTTTTGACCATTTTTGTAGATAACTTTTGAGTTAAGGGGAAAATTGCATTGATTTGATTTCTTCCTGAAAAATCACTTATTATAATGGACATAAAATGCAGTTTGCCTGCTTTGGGGACCTCTTGGTTGAACTATGTATTTGTTTCTTCAATAACACTGATGGAGCACATTTGTGTACTCCATGGAAATGATTTTCAAAACCAGAAGCAAACTGGATTTCTTCAGGGCAAATCAACATTTGGTAAAAGTCTTTTTATTGTATTTTATGCTGTTTTTATTGGAACAGTTCTACTCATTTTCTGATCTCAAAAAAGCAGCAGTTGTGTTTTTTTCTGGCTACCGTCATTTTTTTTGGAGAGGTGCAAGTTGAATTAGCAGCAGTTTTCTCACTTATACGATCGCCCCTAATTGCTCACTAGCAGCTCAACACAGAGCCTCTTAGTCAATTTCACATCTTTTCAGATTCTCAGCTTCCAGAATGGGCATAAGGAGCCATGCAGAAAGAGGTTACCACTTGTAAGTGTAGTCTAGTCCAAGAGTCGGCTTAAGCTGTATTTAGAAAACCTCAAGGTTTTATTGTTGTATATGAAGAGTTGTCTGTTAGATTTACAGCTCCAGATGCTTCCCAGCATGATGCACCCTTTAAGAGCACCTGTCAGGTTTAAAGGTCACTGTCCATTTTGCCAGTGGCATTTAATTTCCATGTTTGCCTCTGAGAGCACTCCGAATTAGATGCCTTGCTAGACACACCAACCGCCCACTCCAATCCTCTGGCCCATTAAACTGCGGGGTAGCCAGACAGATTCTACAGCAGAGTTATATCACCTCTGGGGAATGCTTGCTTAAGACCAACTGCCTGTGTGTGTGATGCGCTCCCTGTCTCGAGGCAGGCAGCCCCCAGTTCAGCTGGATGGCTCTGGAAGAGCGTGTCTGTTTTTATGACCTGTCTCATTAACTTGGAAGGAGTTCGAATAGCGTAGATTCCTTCTCGATTCTGTGCTTTTTTTGCTTTTATTGTCATCCAGGTATGATCATGCAATTGATGGACAGTGGCATAGCCAGAATGTAATTTAGGCAGGGTTGGTTACAGCTTGCGGGGCCAGAAAGAAAGCATCTTCAAGACACTGTTATAGAGAAGTAAGATAACCCCTGACTACCCTACTTTTTGGTAGCTTTCACAATCTGAGAGGAATAAAAGTTGAATTTTAAGCACAACACATGATTCCTGACGTATTATTTAACTGCCTAGTTACCATAAAAGCTGACAATACGATGATAAGTATGGGCTAATTAAGTGCAGTAAGTATATTGGTAGAATATTGCAGTGTTCACTGTATTAAACTTTTTTCTTTACCATTATAAGCTTTAAATACTTACCTTGCTTGCTAGCTAGTTGTGTAGTGTAGGACACTAGGAACTAAAACTGCTCAGTTCTCACAGTCAGGAAAAATAGCTGGACCTTTTTTATGTTGTTGTTGAAAAAAAAAACGTCATTCTTCCATTACACAAAATAGAACCATATGCATCGTTAGATACCTAACTTCCAGAACAGAAGCACACAGTTTTTACATATTTGAACTGTTCCTACAAAACAATCTAAAGCACCTAGCAAGTGTTTCCCCAAATGAGTACCTGAATACTAGTTCTCAGTACTACCCTTAATAACGGTGTCAAATAATTAATCATATTTTTAAGGATATTAGTTCATTTTAGACAGTTTGTTCTTTAAATCAAAATATACTAGTTTTTGATTTGTAACAAATAGTTACAAAATAGTTAAATAAGAGTGTTCAGATGGGCTATAATATGTTAGATAAGGTGACAGGTGATAAGTCTGACTGGATTTTTGCTTACCTAGATAGCAGCACTGATAGAGAAGTTAATTCTAGATTAAAAGCTTTATTGTGTTTTCATAGTCAGTTTTGCTGGTTTAGTAAACTGATGGACAAGTTCACAATCTGTTTCTAACTTGGTGGTCCATATGCAGTTTTTCAGTTTAATCATGAATAAAATCTAGATCTCTCTCAGGATTAATGGCTCAAGTTATTTTTCTGTTTTTTTTCCCTAAATTTGTTCATTATAATTCATATATTTTGGAACTGGCTAAACTGATTAGTCAGCAGTGCTTCTGAATACTAAATAAGGAAACAAATACCAATGTACTGAATTAATTCTGAAGTACTTGAATAATTCAAGTCAGCCATAGTACAGACAATTTATCATCCAACACTTCCATCAAGGTTTATGTCCAATCAGTGAACAAAATGCACAGGCACGAGGGGGAAAAAAAAACATATCCCAACCTAACCTGTCCCACACTTTTCCATGTCCCTATCTGTTTCAGAGAGAGAAAAAAAAATCACTTATGGTCCCTTTAACATATGTCGCACAAATGTAGGTAACATATTTCTAAGATTTCCATGTTAAATTTCTAATCTTTCTCCAACACAACATAAGCACTGGCCCAAATATCCACCAAGGAATGTGGAAAAAAAAAACTATGAAAAAGAGGTTATGAGTAGAAGCTGTGGGAGATTTAAGAAAGCCCTTTATTTGAATGCAGGCGTTTTTTGTTAATGTTTAATAATGACGATCGTGTCAGTATGCAGTTCTTTCAGTATCTGGGGAAAAAAATGACATTGTTTGCCAAGCAGGCAAATACAAAGCCTGACTGTGTCTCAGTCCACATGATTTACTAATTTCAGACCGGTGTTATGCACAGATGAATAATATTTTCTTCCTTTGCTCACTGTGACATGCTTCAGTAATCCTTGTTAATTATATTATATGAACCAGGTCAGGCTGTTTGATTTCCTAATTTCCTCCATATCATCCTTGCACAGCTGTACGTGTCCTCGGAGAGCCGCTTCAACACGCTGGCTGAGTTGGTCCATCACCATTCCACTGTGGCAGACGGCCTCATCACAACACTACACTACCCAGCACCCAAACGCAACAAGCCCACAATCTACGGAGTCTCACCCAACTACGACAAGTGGGAGATGGAGCGCACAGACATTACTATGAAACACAAGCTGGGCGGAGGCCAATATGGCGAGGTGTATGAGGGAGTCTGGAAGAAGTACAATCTCACTGTTGCTGTGAAAACACTAAAAGTAAGCCTATGTCATTTTGAAAATACAAATACAGAGAAGTGTTTTTTCACAGTCATAAGAATAGGAGTAGCTGGTGGTTAGGGAGTTGCCCCTGCGATCAGAAGGTTGTGGGTTCAAATCCCAGGACTGCTAGTGGCACCACTGAGGTACCCTTGAGCAAGATACAGTCCCCACACACTGCTCCCCGGGCGCTGTGTTCCTGGCTGCCTGCTGCTTCCCTTGGTGAATGGGTTAAATGGGTTAAATGCAGAGAAAGAATTTCACACTGTTCACACTGTGCTGTGCTGTGGTGTGGTGTGATGTGTTCACAAGTGACTATAAGGGGTCACTTTACTTTAAGAGAATACCGGTAGTTAGAAATATGTTTAAGAGCATTTCCGTGTTTAAAACTACTACTACTGTTTCCTAAGCCTGGTCATAGAAATTTTCACTGCCCCACCACAACTGATCCGACTAATCAGCGCATTAACAATCCTCTGCTGAGCTGCTGTGGATGTTTCAAAGCAGAGAAAGCAAGGCAGTGTGCCTCCAGGACCAGAGTTGCGAATCACTGTACAATACTGTCTGGATGTTTTTGGCAACACTACCTGCAAACGCAGGACTAACCTTGCCTTTTACTTTTCCTTTATCTTGAAGGAAGACACAATGGAGGTAGAAGAGTTCCTGAAGGAGGCTGCTGTCATGAAAGAAATCAAGCATCCCAACCTGGTCCAGCTGTTGGGTGAGTCTAGTCTTTAGAAAAAAGAGTCTGAACCATTTAATATAGTTTTTCATAACTTCTGAACTGAAAGTCATGCCACATCACATAATTACTTATTTTTGCAATTTAGAAGGTAATTATTAAAGATGCACCACTGGAATTGGCCAAGATCAGAATCATTTTTGCTCCAAACATGCAATCAGCAATCAAACCTTTTTTTTTTTTATTATGGATGAGTAATTATAATTGTATGACATATATAACATGAACCAGGTAAATGCTGTAGTATTTGAATGCTGCTGCTACGCCTATACAAAAATGTTATATATAATTATACATTGCTCATAAATAGCCTGTTGTTGTTTACCTTCAGTGTAGCACTTTAAGTCACATCATTTAAAAAGGCAATTTATTTTTTGTTTCAGAATTTAAAAGTTAAAATGAATAAATAATGTGAAGAAAATTTGGCTAATAGAAATTTTTTGAAATTTGTTCATTTAGCCCCATAAATGTGAGCTTTTGGTTAAATTAAAAATCTCATTCAAATCTGCTATCAGCCAAGTTACCTGTAAAGAAATCAGAATCATCCAAAAATCATTTAAAAGTGGTACATCCCTAGTTTGAATGAAAAGAAGTCTGTTCAGAGTGACTTGAGTTTTTGACTATAATGTTTGACTCCCCTATATGAAATTCAGAGAGTACTACCTTAAAAACTACTGTTTGTCTCAGGTGTGTGTACACGGGAGCCTCCTTTCTACATCATCACTGAGTTTATGACCCACGGTAACCTGCTGGACTACCTGCGCGAATGTAACCGTGAGGAGGTGAATGCTGTGGTGCTGCTCTACATGGCCACTCAGATCTCCTCTGCTATGGAGTACTTGGAGAAGAAGAACTTCATCCATAGGTAACAGAAAGGAACAAACTACTGACCAAAAATCAGATCCATCCTAGCTTTGAGCAGGTGGATTCTGATCCAATCCCCGTAAAGCTGCTTTGTGACTATCTTGTAAAAATTACTAAACAAATTAAAGTCAAATTGAAAAGACCATAAGCCATCCAATCTGTTACTCAGTCATATTCATTAGATATTATAATATAATATGTTTGTAGGGATTTAACTAGGACAGGGTATAGCATTAATGATTGCCCAGGGACAGTAAAATAATACTATTTGGAACAGAAGTGGTGGACAACTGATTCGGTGAACAACATATTGCCTTCTTTCTCTTTCTGATAAAAACCACCTCCTGGCAAAAATTATGGTCTAATCCAGATGTGCATCAAGGTAAATCTAGTAAATTGCGTTGTTTGTTGGTAATTTTTTTATTTTTTATTTTTTTTACGTGAGGCAATGAGAAATGAAAATTTTCACAGTTTGAATGTCTTAATCTAACAAGGTAGAGAAGAAAACAGCACTGGTGATTATAGAAAAACATCACTAATTTATCAAAAATCTGTCATCTCGCATGCATGAGCAGAAAAGGCAGGTTGCTTGTCAAGAGCGCTGTACAAGTGTATACAATAAATATATGCTACAGTAGGTTTAATTAATAACAGAGAAAACATGCATCTATTTTCTCCCATAATAAAAGAGCTTTTAAAAATAAGTTGATCAACCTAAAGAAATTTGTGTACAAACCTTTCAGGGCAGTAAACATTCAGCACACTTTCCCAATCAGGCAAGTTTGGGGACAAATAATGTTAAACCATGATAGACAAAAACATGTGGTTACATTAAAGACTTCATTCTCATGCAAATCTTCATTTGCAATGAACAGATTTATATAACACATTTCATATTCCTTTTTTCAGGGACTTGGCTGCTCGCAACTGCTTGGTTGGGGAGAACCACTTGGTGAAAGTGGCAGATTTTGGCTTGAGTCGTCTGATGACAGGGGACACATATACAGCTCATGCTGGAGCCAAGTTTCCTATTAAATGGACTGCGCCAGAGAGCCTGGCTTATAATAAGTTCTCTATCAAGTCAGATGTCTGGGGTGAGAACATGAAATGTTTTTTTAAATGATTGCAGTAGCATGCTTTGGGATACCTACTGTTGTAACTGTTGTTGCAAAAATTGTTGTTGAACAATCTAAACAACTGAATTTGAACTTCTGAAGTCCTTATCGCCCTTCCTGTGCCTCAGCTTTTGGAGTTTTGCTGTGGGAGATTGCCACCTATGGGATGTCTCCATACCCTGGGATTGATTTGTCCCAGGTCTACGAGCTACTAGAGAAGGACTACCGCATGGACAGACCTGAGGGATGTCCAGAAAAAGTCTATGAACTTATGAGGGCATGTGAGTACTTGTACAATGTAATACGACTTGTAGTGTAATCTTGGGATGCTTTTCTGCTTGACTTACGTTATCTTTGGCCAATAGGCTGGAAATGGAACCCGGCAGAGAGGCCATCCTTTGCTGAGACCCATCAAGCTTTTGAAACAATGTTTCAGGAATCCAGTATCTCTGACGGTAAAACAGCGTGTCTGACCCATGAGTGACATTATTATACATTATTAATACATTGTGTTTACCTTTCCCATTTATTTTTGGCTAATAACTTAATGTTTACCTTTGGTAGAGGTGGAGAAAGAATTGGGAAAAAAAGGCAAGAAGCTGATGCTTGGCTCCACGCAGCAGGCCCCAGAGCTGCCCACTAAAACCAGAACACTACGTAGAAACATGGATAAAGATGGGGACAGCCCTGGTGAGTATGCCATCAGCATCTTTTAGTTTGTCCAATATGTTTATAAATTTGTAAGGCTGGAAAATGTGAAACCATGATTTTACTAAAAGAAAATAAAACATAAGAACAAAGCAGCAGGGTACATGATCTGCCTACAGCTGACAAGCACTTTTTTTCGTTGTGTATTATTCCTAGATGCTGCAGAGGCGGAAGTAGCCATTTCTCCAATGCTTCCTCGAAAAGAGAGGCCTTTAGTAGATAGCAACCTGAATGAGGACGATAGGCTGTTGCCCAAGGACAAATCCAAGAGCAGCCTCAACCCCTTCAACTTGATCAAAAAGAAGAAGAAAACTGCACCTGCACCTCCAAAACGTAGCAGTTCCTTTAAAGAGGACCGGCACCTTGATCCCAGAGGGCTGGGAGCTGACGCTAGAGAGGATTTCAACAATGGCTCCTCGATTACTGAGGCCACTCTAGGCATTGATCCTTTAAAGTTCCTTTGTGCCAATAATAATGGTGCTGGAGGTGTCACCAATGGAGCTCCCACATATCCTGGTCAGATCTTCCCTTCGCAGCCACGAAAAAAGGTCACGCCGTCAACTCCTGGTGTTGGTGGGAAGATGGCCACGACACCCCCTGGTGAGGAAGATTTCATGTCGTCCAATTCTAAGCGCTTCCTGAGGTCCTCGTCAGCTTCCAGCATGCCCCCAGGGTCTGATCGTACAGAATGGAAGTCAGTCACACTCCCCCGTGACCTGCAGCCTCGCCACTTTGACTCAGGCACCTTGGGGGGCAAGCCTGCTCTGCCCCGCAAGAGAGCAAACGAACTCAAACCCGAGAGCGCTCCACGTGGTGGAACGCTCACTCCACCCCCACGCTTGCCTAAGAAGACTGAAGATGCATCAGATGATGTTTTCAAGGATGCCGAGTCTAGTCCAGGATCAAGCCCCCAAACTCTAACCCCCAAACTAGGTCATCGGTCACAAGCGCAGAGTGATAACTCTAGAACTAGTGCCCTGCAAGCTGATTTGCTTAAATCCAGTGCATTCCTTGGGGCAGCTGGGGAGGAGTCCAGAGCACGCAGACACAAACAACCTCTAGACCTCTCTGCTCAAAGGGAGAGGGAACGGGGGAAGTTTGCAAAACCTAAGCCAGCTCCTCCCCCTCCGCCACCTTCAGGCGTCAAATCTGGAAAGATTTCGAGGAGCCCCACTCAAGACCTGTCCTCTGACACTAAAGGTAAAGGCACTCCTGACATAAACTCCACAAGCACTGGCTTAGTTGAACAAGCAAGGCCCCTTGCATCTCAGGAAGGCACCAGAAAACTTAACACCTCAAAAGGACAGCAGCCGACAAGGACCTCTTCCACTTCCCCAACTAATCCTCCACTGGGAGTAGGGTCCAGCTCTCCTGTTGGTGATCAAGCCTCGGCTACACCGTTCATCCCCCTTATTAACACCCGTCGCTCCTTGCGGAAAACTCGCCAACCGACCGAGCGCTTCTCCAGCTCTGCCATCACCCGGGAGATGGTCCTGGAAAGCACGGAGCTCCTGCGTGCTGCCATCAGCAGGAACTCTGAGCAAATGGGCAGTCACAGTGCAGTCTTGGAGGCTGGCAAGAACCTCTCCAAGTACTGTATGAGCTATGTGGACTCCATACAGCAGATGAGGAACAAGTTTGCCTTTCGTGAGGCTATCAACAAGTTGGAGAGCAGCCTGAGGGACCTGCAGATCTGCCCTACAGCCACTGGGGGTGCCAACACACCACAGGACTTCACCAAGCTGCTCTCCTCTGTCAAAGAGATTAGTGACATTGTCCAGAGGTAGCGGAAGTGCCTGAGTCCTACACTATTTTTTTTTTTTTCTTCTTTGTGGTAACCAGCAGAATAATGATCTCGCCAAAACAGATATCGCCCGGGGAAGCCTTTTCTGAATGGCTGTGACATACTATACACTTTATATACACTAAACAAACTGAAATCACCTCTTGTTTTCACAAAATACTGGAGGACTCACAAAAGTGTCTTGTTACTGTGCACAAAATTCAAAGGAACCTGAATGCCCTCTTGGGTTTTATCCTCAAAGAATCTTGAAAAATAAATGCAATTCAGTTTGGCCTTCTTGGAAAGGTCCAAGCCCACGTCTTAGTTACTTGAGAACAGTTTTATTTTTAATTCCACTTCTTATCTCTTAACATTTCTTAATGTGCCTTCTTTCACATTGCCAATGACAGTATCAAAAAGTCAAACCTCATATGCCGTATCACCTGGCTCCCACTTCTCTGGGATCAAAATGAATCCGCTTTCTGGGGATCATTAAAGAAATATTTTTCCATTATTCAAAACTGCATGGTTTTGACAAAGACCATTCATATGGCTGAAACATGCAGCTCTCTTCTAGACCTTTGTTCCCCATCTAGGCTTTTGCATTTCTTTCTTGTGGTTGCAAATTATGTAAAGGGCTTTGATGTGTGATGTGAATGGTCCCGCGATGTGAGGAATGGTTGTTCATATTGAGCCCAGTTTTAAGTATTATGGAATTGTAACACTGTGCCATGACGATTCTAGTTCAGTGTGGTTCTTTTCACTGTGCCACTGGCCTATGGAACAAGTGTGCCTTAAACGCTATTGCCTGAACCACATGCAGTAGCTCTTAAAGACTGCATCACCAAGAATCAACCATATGGCCTTGGGGGGAAAAAAAAAGATTGAACGTTTATAAATTATGCATTCATCAACGGTAATGGACATGGATGTTTGATTCTGAACACTACTGTCTCCAGGAGCTGGAGAAGGACTAGTAAACAAGAAAAGCAATGCGAGAACCTATGTGACTGAATGTTTTATTTTATATAATGTTCTTAAAAGAATACCAGCCACCACTCGTGATGTATTTTCATAATGCTCTGGACACCACTCACAGAACTGCAAAACGGCTTTAAGGATTATAATCACTTTAACACCAAGGATGTCCCTTGAGATCTGCAGCAAGTCTCGTGGTTCAGCAGTACCATCACTTGCCTTGTGTTGTAAATGCCATTGTTAACGGTAAGGATTGATGTATTGAGCTCTAAGATACAATCTGCTTAACAAACCAATGAACCTTCACTGCTAAGTCGGAAACTCATACTAAAACATGTTTGTTGTTTATATTGTATTGTTGAAATAATACAATTGTTTTACAGTATTAGTGTTAGCATTTTCGACACTTAGCCCTCTGACTGCGATGCTTGAGGATGAAGCCAACCACAAGCTGCCTTTATTTCAACATGGTACTGCCAATGTTGACTTTTTTTCCATAAGAATCATGCCACTACTCTTTTTTTTTTTTTTTTTTTTTTTGGATGTGAGCATCAGTTTTGTACACTAATTTGCTCGCCTTTGTAAATACACATTTCTTACTCTTTTCTTTTCCCTCCCTGTAACCATGGTGCAATTTGTTGCATAAAATACAAAGCAATTTTGCTACTTGAAAGATGGCAGTTTGTGTTTATGGGTAATGTGTACATGAAGAGTTACCATATTTCCATTTATTGTGCCAGTACTACTGCTATTTAGCAAAATTCAATGTCTTAAATAATTTTATTCTTATACTTTTTAAACATCCTTAAAGTATAATGTGAAGCCAAGAGCAGCATTATCACTTGTATCAAGGTGGACAGTAAGTTAAGATAACTCTTGTTAATGTTTTATTCAAAATCTGATACTTCCCAAGCCTAATCTGTAGCACAAAAAAAGTCACATTCAGCAGATCCAGTAGAATAATTTCTGTCTAGAACATTTTATTTATAATTATTAAAATCAAAATGTCAACATTTTAAAATCATATACACGCAAGCCCGCATTTTCAATGTTAGCACAGCTCCTTTTAAATTTATACATATGTATAGGTTTATACATACGTTTTAAACTTGTGAACACGAAGTGGTCACTCAGGCAGCAAAGAAATGGACAGAGCACAAGGAGGACTCCACCCTAAAACCAAACTCTATCTCCTCTTTAAAAGCTGAACTCTGAGCATAAGAGTTGAGTGAGAAAGATGGACAAAAGGTTGTTTTATTTTGGCCATATATAAGCCAAGTTTCAATCAGGATGCAAACCGAGTGCTGCACCAATCCCTGCTTTGAGAGTTTGCTACTACTTTTAGCCAGAGAACAGGTGCATAGTGGAATTTCAGTAGAGCACAGAAAGAGTCTGTCCACACACACACGCTCGCACACACATGATTAATCATAGAAAACGTTAAAGAATTTAATAGGCAAGAGTTACCAGTGACTCATAACAGCTGTACAATGTCACAGAGTCAGTGCTGCTGTCCATCTTGCCCCCCTCCCCCCATCGCATTATCACCAACAGATATTTAGCCATATATACAGCTGCTGAATACGAAGTATAATGGAACATGAATTCAATTCAAATCCCTATTCTAACACTGCCGTGGAAGCTGGCTGGGTGGGATTTGGGGTTTGCACTTTGCAATGTTACTATACAAGCCTATATGACAGCAGCCAGTCAAATTTACAGCCAGAATGAGACAAGCACAGCTATCACACAGCGTTCACTAGCTAACTTTCCTGTTGCACTCTTCTCCAATGGCTAAAATGTAAATTGAAAAACAGTATGATTTATTTTGACAGAAGTCCAATCTACAGTATGTAGAGCAAGTGCAACAAAGTGAGATTAAACATGGATGGTAATAATATTAACATGAATCATAACCGTAAGGCAACAAAAAATGCTGGTAAGGACAGATGGAGTTCTATTTGATATGGTCGCAAATGAGGAGGGGGGTATAGACATGGAGGGAGTTGGTGCAATGGAACAAATGATTTGGAAAAGAAGTCATTTTAAAAAGTGGTGTAGGAGGGAAGTGTCTTTCCTTAAAGTGTCATTTTCTGAGTGAGAAGACTCTACCCCCCCCCGCCCCCGCCCCGCCCCGCCCCGCCCCGCCCCCACAACCCCCAAGATCTAGCAAACGCAATGAGCATATAATGCCACCCACCCATTCATCCATACATACACATTTATTTATTTATCCATAACCTTTACTTTCACATCCTCTCTCTGCTGAGAAGCTGTGTCAGAGTGCTGAGGTGACAGTTTCTCAACGATTCAGTGGTCAGTATCTTCAGCATTTGGAGTCGTTGTTTTGAGATTCAGACTGGCTGATCTCTCTGTGTTACAGCCCTTAAGGGCTGCTTGACAAGGTGGACCACAAATCTCAGTGACCAAGACAAGCTCATGCAGCTTTTTTCTGGGTCTCTCAAGACGCTTGCCTTTAAAATAGTCACACAAACTAATGCATGCCACAGCACGCTCCTGCGTCTGCATCGTAGATGGTTTTACAAACGTCCCGGTCCCTCAGTGGTGAGGGCCGAACAGAATTACTGAGCTTAGTAAAATCCTATTTTATAACTTAAATAATATTATCATAAACTAAATCATGCGGGGGGAACATGTAAGCCGAGTGCTACTTTCTACAAGGCTCTGGATTCTCAGAATCTCATGGAAAAAAACTGATGTGTTTATTATTGAGCTATAAAATTAAATTAATTTTAAAAAAATCACCTGCTTCAATCTCTCAGCTGTCTCTCAGATAGTCAGTAACCTCAGTTTTTCCTTTAACAGGTCTGTACCATGTGATGTATCCATGGAGAATGAACAGTGACAGGTATAGTCAGAGCATGGCAGAGGGAGGGAAAAGACCAATGGAGGGGGGGAAAAGAATGACAAGTGAGAGTGAGAGATGGGAAAGGGAAGGAGAGGATGACAAACAGCCAAGCCTGTCCTGTTGTTCCATTCCTTTTCGGCCCCTGTTCATGCTCCCCTGCGGGTGAGGACATGGCGGACTAGGGCCCAGATGGAATGATGGGGGACGAGTAGTGGATGAGGAAAAGGTTTAGGGGTGGTGCTGGGTGTAGTAGGTAGGTATGCAGGCAAGCAGGTGTTCTGGGTCATTAGCAGCCGCACCCTTCCCTCTGAGGTTGTGGTTCACTGGTTAGCCGGCCTCCCTGAGGCGCAGACGGCTTATGCTGGACCCCTGACTCAGCTGCATTCAGGTCCAGGCTGCCATCCTGAATATTTTGGTAGATCTTTTTCGCTGCTTCCAGGAAAGCATCCTCCACGTTTTCACCTCTGTCAGAGACAGGGACAAGTTAGATACCTCAACAATGGTCTTTTACAGGCACTCTAGTTGTGCCCAACCACTTTCCTGGAAATCTACCTTCCTGCAAGGCGCAGTTCTAATCTGAATCTTACAGAACTTATTCAGCTACTGGAAGTGATGGTGTGGCCAAAAAATGACATTTACACAATTCGCCCCTTAAATGTAGTCAGTCAGCAAAAATGTTTTTTGAACAGTACAAGTTGCAATGAAACGTACAGTATGGTTATACTGTGTCTAGCACATGAGCTTGTGACCAATGTACTAGTTCATGGCTAAGGCAGTAGACTGGGACACTATAAAGCACAGTTTGTCTAAGGAAACAAACTTTGGGGTCTAAAGTCTGAGTTTCTTTAGACATGTTATGAATCTGTCGATCCAACTAGTAACAGAAAATTACAGCCAAAAACAAAACAAGCAAACTTCAGACACTAATCATGTCTAACTGATTTAGGGTGAAAGGAAAACCTGGGTAAATCTAATTTTTTTGACAAACCACTGCATCTGAATACTAGGACGAAGTGTGGTAGATTTGGGCTGTAACTAAAATTAGCTCTCCTCTCATGTAGAACAAATGAATGCATAACACCGGCATCATTCCCAGAACTTCTGACTTACGTTTTTGCACTGGCTTCCAGGAACAACAGACCTGCAGAATAAAGGACAGATGTAAGTAAAACAGGAGCAATTTTGCAAGGCCACATCAGTTTTTATATTTTGTATATCAGAAGCTGACAAGACAACATATTCTCTCTCTCTCTCTCTCTCTCTCTCTCTCTCTGTCTTACTCTGTCTTTCTCTCTCTCTCTGTCTTTCTCTCTCTCTCTCTTTCTCTCTCACTCTGTCTCTCTCACTCTCTCTCTCTGTCTTACTCTCTCTCTCTCTCTCATATATA
>JBBPCZ010000089.1:13317200-13342468 GCA_037974445.1 Brycinus macrolepidotus | reverse complement strand
TATTTGTGTGTGGCAAATGGTCACAACCCTCAAAAAAAAAAAGAAAAAAAGTGGGTATATTGTACAGATATTGTGAAACTTTTTTGCCAGCAAGAAAGCTTAACTACTTTTCCATTCATTTTCTTATTCTCTAGTTGGGCAAGTTTACTGGGCTGAAAACTGCACTGATCCTTGGTGGAGACAGGTACTTTAACCAGTCTGTTTTAATATTGACATGTGAACCATGTGAACCAGTATGGGCATTGACTTCTCTTTTCTCTTCCAGTATGGATGATCAGTTTGCTGCTCTGCATGAGAATCCAGATATGTAAGTGCACTCTTATATACTCTTGGGGCTGCTGGTGGCCTGGTGGTTAGGGAGTTGACCCTGTGATCAGAAGGTTGGGGGTTCGAATCCCAGGACTGCTAGTGGCACCACTGAGGTACCCTTGAGTAAGGTACCGTCCCAACACACTGCTTCCCGGGCGCTGTGTTCCTGACTGCCCGCCGCTTTACTTGGTGAATGGGTTAAATACAGAGAAAGAATTTCGTGCTGTTCACGCTGTGTGCTGTGGTGTTTTCACATATGACACTTTACACTCATAAATGTTAATAAAGATTTGGCTTCCGCTGGTCCAGTGTTTGACCTGCTATTTAAACACGTGGGCCACGCAGGCAAAATCACAAGCCACGTGGCATGGAGGAGCAAAATCTAATGAATGCATCAGATCAAAGGGTCAGTGTTCAGCACAATTTGGTAGTTAACCTGCTCAAACACACCCATTAAACCTGGAAGTTAATAGGTAAGTTGAACCAGGTGTGTTTGAGAGGGGAAATCACCAAATTGTGCTGGACACCTGGCCTCCAGACCCTTAATTTAAATATTAAAAAATAAGATTTGCAATTATTTTATTGAACAGTAATTAGATTGACAACACAATTCAGCCATATTATTCTATTTTTTTCATACTCAACAGGCTAGCTCCACCTGGAACAATCTGTACACTGTTTTCAGCCATTAGATCCCATACTTTTTTTTATCAGAATAACCAAAGAAACCTGGTGTCTTCACATGTTTGTGTGTGTTAGTCATTTCATGAAATCGGAATTGTTATTGTATACCGTTTTTTTTGGGGGGGATTTGCTGCATGGTGAATTGCATGAATGAAAGATTGTCAAACTAATTTTTCTCTGTGTGTCTCCAGCATCATTGGTACACCTGGTCGTCTAATGCATATCGTCATGGAAATGAACTTGAAGCTGCAGAATGTGGAGTATGTGGTGTTTGATGAGGCAGATCGGTAAGACTAAATGCATAGAATGACTTATTTTCTAAAAGTTATTAGTGTTTAAATTAATATTGTGATTTTACAGACACAGATTAAGGCTCATCCGAGATTAGCAGAGTCTGCTTTAACATAACATGATATTCGAATTTGTGTTCATAAAGGTTATATAATCAAGGGTGTCACTACTGTAGGTGTATTTATGCACTCCTTTGACAGCTTTTTGATTGGCTCTCTTTAGATATTGTTTTGTCCTGGCTAGAAATTGGATTTGTAAACCAGTTCATTCTGTGGTGTTTCTCAACAGGCTGTTTGAGATGGGCTTTGCTGAGCAGCTGCAGGAAATCATCAGACGGCTCCCTGAAACTCGACAGACCTTGCTGTTTTCTGCCACGCTGCCCAAACTGCTCATGGAGTTTGCTAGAGCTGGTAAGGCCAGTCCCTTTGAAAGCATTGTTATTGTCATTTTTGTTGTTGTTGTTTGTTGTTGTTACTGTTACTACTACTATTAGAAGTAGTAGTAGTATCTAGAAAAGTAGTGTTGTAGTAATAGTAGTAGTAATATTCATAATAAAATTATTAAATTTATAATTACATGTAAATTATTACAATTAAACAGTTTACTACAGTTGGCTAAACATTACATCTAAGGTCTGATATGGAATCCACTTCTACACTGTCCTTTGTACACTGACAAAGTAATATTAATACTAAAATAGTAATACTGTTCAACATATTTTGTTTTTCTGTGTGTTGCAGTGGAGATTATAGCTTTGATTTGGTCTGCATGTTTTAGAAAACTACTGTTTACTGCCAAATAAGTCTTTTTCTAGTTTTTGTTTTAGTGATAGTTTTTGTTAGTCATAATAACACTGGTTTACAGCAGGTTTGTATTTTGATGTCAAAAACAGGAGATTTGTTTATTTTGCCGAGGAAACAATCAAGTGCAGTGCAGTAGTTACTCTACAGCTACAAGATCGACAAGATCATAATCGTTTAATAAGTGATGGGTACTATAGAAATTACTAGTAGGTGATTTGAATGCATGGTATTGTTATAGAGATATTATCATTGATAAATCGTTTTAAAACACTTTTGGCATGAATTTAGCACTAGTTGTTTTGTGAAAAAACGCCAATCATGATTCTTAGTTTGACTGCACTGACGTAATCACTGTAATCACCTATGTTCTTCTTCCAACAGGATTAACTGATCCAGTCTTGGTTCGTCTAGATGTTGACACTAAGCTCAGCGATCAGTTGAAGGTAAAGTGAAACAAGCATCAGATCCAACAAAGTATTACTTAGAAATTATACCTAGCCCTAACTAGTTTGTGGTAAGACAGCTTGGAAACTAAATGCACTTTTTGAAAAATACCTTCCCACTTCCCATCAGCTGGCATTCTTTCACTTGCGCCTGGACGACAAGCCAGCACTGCTTCTGCATCTCCTTCGTAACGTAGTTAAACCCCAAGAGCAGACAGTTGTATTTGTGGCTACCAAACATCATGTGGAGTACTTAAACCAGGTGAGTGTTCTTGTGAATTTTTTTTTTGTTGTTTTTTGAGACATTGTCTTGTTTAGTTAGCCAGACAACAACAAAAATAATTTTTTAATTTGTCTGTGAAGGTAGTTTTCTCCTCTCTGATTGCTGTAACAGGACAAGAAAAGGGAAACACAGTTACTTAAGCTCCAAGAAGGTGCTGCTGTTAAGCCAGTTTGCATTGTTTTCTGTGTAATTGCTGAATAACAATAATTACTATGCTTGCTATATTACTTGAGTGTTTCCTTATATTGTAAGTCGCTTTGGATAAAAGCATCTGCCAAATGAATGTAATGTACTATAATAAAAATAGAATGTAATAGATTAAACATACATTTTACCAAAGTGCCCTAGTTTAACAGATTTTCACCTCCGCATTGTCTCTGTTTTAGCTGCTGACTGCAGAGGGAATTGAGTGTGCCTACATCTATAGTGCTCTGGACCAGACAGCCAGAAAGATCAATATCGGCCGCTTTGTCCACCGTAAAGCTATGGTTCTTCTGGTGACAGATGTGGCAGCTCGTGGTATTGACGTTCCACTCTTGGACAACGTCATCAATTACAACTTCCCCTCCAAAGCCAAGCTTTTTTTGCACAGAGTTGGTATGTGTTCACTGCTGTTATGTGCTTCAACGTTTTGGGGGCTTTATGGAGCCCATATCGTTTATGCTGTGTTTTAATGGACTTTTTTGTTTTGTGGTGTAGGTCGTGTAGCTCGTGCTGGCAGGAGTGGTACAGCCTTCAGCTTGGTGTGCACGGATGAAGTCCCCTTTGTTTATGACCTTCACCTGTTCCTTGGGCGGCCTATGGTGCTTGCAGCTGTTGCCCACCCACAGGGTATCTTAACCTCCTTTAGATTTTTTCACATTGCTCATGTTGATTATTCAAGTTGATCAAATAGTTGTATAGTGGGCTTACATGCGGTTTATGCAGATATAATACCCTGGTTATCATTGCTCTTTACTTCGTTGTATTGTGTTTTTTTATGATACATGCAGCTGTTCAATGTTCTAGAAGTACCAAACGCATGTTGCGCTCAGAAAAGCATTTTGTAACGTAATTTATCTTCACGTTGCACACTTTTAATTTACAGCATTAGGGCATTTTCACTCTTGTCAAGTCAGTCCAAATCCATGAACAATTCTGGTGTCCTGGATTCCTTAGTTCTTCACACAGGAGAATGTCTTATGAACTACAGATTAATTGCACTTTTCCATGGGCCACTTTGACAGTGTGTTTTTACAAATCCTAAATAAAAGGTTCATCCCTTTACTGTTTTTGACTATAAAGGAAATGCAGTGCACAACAGAAGCATATCTTTATTATTGCTTTGGTATTTTGTTTGGCTAGTTACACTCAAAGTGATTACCTGCAGGGCTCCTTGTTTATTCACTGGCTGTCTTTCTTTTTCCTTTCTTTGCCCAGATGCTGATGGTGTTCTTGGCCGTGTTCCACAGAGCATTTTGGATGATGAAGAAGCACACCTCCTCACAGCCCATGAGAACTCTCATGAGCTCCAGAACCTTAAAAGGGTCTCTGAGAATGCTTACAAGCAGTACCTGAAGTCACGGCCCAGTCCCTCATCGGAATCTATCAAACGAGTGAAGACCTCTGATCTGTCTTCCATAGCCGTTCACCCTTTACTAGGTTTGTATGATTTCCTGTCTTTATTTGTTAATGAATGTTTATATTTACCTCGCCCTGTATAGAGCTGCATTTTCTGGGGTATTTCAGGGTCAGGACTTGAGAAGATGGAGCTGGATCGATTACAGATGGTTGACTCCATCAAGGGTTACAAGTCAAAATCAGTAAGTTTGTGCTGTTTTTCCAGAGTATTTAGAATTGAGTGGTGTTAATTTACCCTTTCAGTGTGGCACGTTGTAATTATGTTCATATAAAAGGGATGTATTTTGGTCAAGATTTATGTACAAGGTTTATATAAGTTGTATGTGCTGGTTGATTGTTTTAGACTATTTTTGAGATAAACTCCAACAACAAAACCAGTGCGAGTGAGGTGATGCGGGCGAAACGGTCTCGGGACAGCCGACTGGTGGACAAGTTTCAGAAGACAAAGGAACAGCTGTTGGCTGAGAGTCAGCTAAATAAGCCAGCTTTCCAGACTTCCTGCCTAACCGACCCACAAAACAGTGAGGAAGAGGAGGAGGACCTTCAGGTGAATCTAGAGGAGGAGCTTTCTGAGACTAGCTCTGAGTATATTTATTCCTTCCTTATGTTTGAACCGAAAGTTGTGTCAAAAATGTGTTTGAAAACAGATGCCCTTGCTGTTTTTGATTATTTAGCATCCACCCAGTAAGGGTGAAAGGTGCACGGATAAGAAAGTAAATGCAAATATGAAATTGTACTATAATGGGGAATTTTATTATATTGTGGGTATTGTCATGCTGTGTTGGCTGAAATGTAAAACATCAGCCCCCTAATTTTGATTGCAGTGAGGTCAGGTGCTTGGGTCGAATGATGAGGTCTGGAACAGAAACACATCACTGGTTTTAAATGGTGTTCCATCATTTCAGAGAACAAAGTTCCTCTTTCTCCAACTTTATACCTCACTTGTTTACCCTTGCCACTGGGCATGGTGACCCTAGTTTTCCACTCACTGACAGATTTTGGAAGTCGGAAACAAAAGCCCCAGATTAGAGGCTAATCGGCGTTTGCTCCAGGCTCGCAAATCAGCTCATGATCACTATGTGAATTTCTCAAAGACGCCATCCGAGAGGCTCAGTGATGCCTCTCAGGTGCCTGACAGATATCTGGCGTACTTTTGGACATTTGTTGTTTGTTTATTTATGTTTTTGGTATATCATGATTTTGTGTTGGTACTGTGCAGTTGTCCAATATTTGTTACTGTAATGCCTAATCCTCCACCAGGGTGTGTTCTCGGAGGTTGTTGGAGGAAAGAGACGGAAGAAGGATGAAGAAATGGAAGTGGACAGGCCAAAGAGCAAGAAGAAGAGGCAGTCAGGTCGAGATGAGGAGTTTTACATTCCCTATAGACCCAAAGACTTTAATTCAGAGAGAGGGTATGACCTTGACTTTCACATGTTGTTGTATCTGATTTAACTCTTATGCTGTGGAGACTGGAGTTCTGATAACTGTGGTGATTTTTTTTTTTTTTGTCAGACTTAGTCTTGCGGCAGAAGGCAACTCATTTGAGCAGCAGGCTTCCTCAGCGGTGTTGGATCTGATGGGCGATGAGAGCAACACACTCAACCAACACAAAAGCATGATGAAATGGTGAGAGGACGGACAGCTTGGTACCCAGAGCCAGCAAAACAGCCCTGAAATCAGCAACATAAAGATATTTAAATATTTCTTCTGACTTTCCAGGGATCGCAAGAGAAAACGCTTTGTTCATGACACAGGAAAAGGTGATAAAAAGAACAGGATAAAAACAGAGAGCGGACAAGTGGTCAGTGCCAAGAAAAAGAAGAAGAATTTGTATCCTTTTATCTGTTTTATTATTTGTTACATATATTTCAAACAAATTATGTGATGAGTGTAGCCCCTTTTAAATGCCTCTAGTGCAATAAGGATTTATTCCTTCACTGTGCTCCAGCTATGAGGAATGGAAGAAAAAGTACAAGATGGATGATGCAATGTCTGATTCAGATGGAGAAAATGGAGGAATGACAGGGCAGAAATTTGGAGGTATGAAAAGCATGCCATTTGGACTCAGTCAGCACTTTGTTGTATGTCTTGACTGACTTCATTTTTTGTAAACACACCCATTTATATACATTTTGCTACATAGTATTTGTATGCTTTTTTATTTTATTTATTTGTATGCTTTTTTCAGAGGCTTACTAGTTTATTTTTTTCCTATAAACCATTTAGGAATCTTTGAAAGACAAAGTACGGTTTGTTGTTGGACAGTTTAGTCCTCTTTTATTGTCTGGCCTTTGCAAAACTAAACATGAATGAATGAATGAGTACTGCTAACGATTTCATTACATTGAGGCGTTGATTAATGTAAATCAGTTTTCCATCCTGCTCTGGGAGTACCACGGCCATACACCTTTTCTCCCTCCCCTTTCGTACAACTAATGCAACAAATTTATTAATCACATAATATGCAGAAATTTGTTTCATTTTTTTCCCCCCAAAGAATGAGTTTAACTGCAGTTCCAGCAATTCATTCAAACAAGTATGATTGTTACCTTCGATTCCTGGCCAGGGTGGCTGGTGGAGTTTTCATGTTCTCCCCGAATCTGCATAAATCACTGCCGGGTTCTCCGGTTTTCTTCCACAGTCCAAAGACATTGGAGATTTGCTAAATTGCTAAATTAAATGGATTTGAGAGTGTGTTTGTCTGTATGTTTGCCCTGTGATAGACTAGTGACCTGTTCAGGGTGTTTGCCCTGAGTGCACTGATAAGCTCCAGCACCCCCCGTGGACCTGTTTAGAATAAGTGGCTCAGATGATGGATAGATGGATGGATGATTGCTACCACACCGATTGCTAAACAGATAAAGCTGTGTGATAGCCTTCCACAAACAGAACATATTTGCACGTAAAACACGAACAGGATGTTACATGATTTTGACTACATCAAAAAAGAACAGGTTTAATACTATACAGCTTAATAACAATAATAGGCTGGGATATCAACTTCACTGTAAAATGTAGCAAATTCATTGTTTTAGCAATAAATGATTAATAGGCTGTTACAATGTTTATAAGTTTGTTGGACAAACCTGGCCTGTACCTTTCTGACCAGAAACACAAGCGGGTTTATCTTCTCCAGGTTAAGCAGACAGAACTGATTATTGATTTGAATTATTCAGCAAATATTGTTAGCCGAAAGTTGTATTTTTAGTTAATTAACTTAAGTTTAAGTAGCTAATGCATGTAATAGTGATGGAATTGCTAATGAATGTTGTCAAAATAACTGTTAAATACTTTAGAACAGCTTAAATATTCCAGTGACTAATGTTTGTAATGTAACTTGGTGAGCATTTTGAGTGCTTTTTGTGAGGGTAACATTGTCTCATTCTTACAAGTCACTTGCAGTGTGAACTGCTTGTCTGCAGCAAGTAGTTTGGTTTATGAGTAGTTTGGTTTATGGAGGGGAAGATACTGCGTATTGACCTTTGCTGCTTCAGAATCTACACATGGATGTTTTCTTTTCAGGTGGTTGACTGCAACTTAGTGCTTCTGTGAAAATCTTGCATATGAGCATTTCTTTATCTTTTTTTTCTCAAAATCAGTTTGTTTTAAATAGTCAGGCTTTGTTTTTTTCCTGTTGGTGCCTGCTCACATATATAACCGTTTACGTTAACTTTTCTGCTCTGTTCAGGTTGTCATTAACCCTCACTGTAGGTTAGCCCCACTTTGAAACTGAAAAAACGGCACTGGAAACATTAGTCCACTACTATTATTGTCAGCATTATCAACAATGTGTATTTCACCCATGCTGAAATGTGTTAATGGGAAAAGATGTTGCAGATATTAATTTAAGAGATTCTTCCACTTGTTGTTAGGGTTAGTACCAGTCTCTGTCAGTATTTATAGCTGTTTTTTAAAATCTATATTCTGAAAACACAATTTAAATGTGAACATGAAAGTGCAGATTGATATTTTTGAGTTTTAGAGTTTTAAAAACCCTCTTAATTTAATAGACTGACAAAATAATCTATATTTTTTAATAGATTAGTATTAGAAGTAAAAGCCCTAATTATGTGTGTGTGTGTGTGTTCATTTCTTCGTGTGTTTCTCAGGCCAGAGGGGCCGGAGGGGCAAGAAGGGAGGTGGCTCACAGCCCCAGAGCAAGAGCGGCTCACGGGTGCGTTCAGAGCTGAAGAGCCGTGAGCAGATACTCAAACAGCGTAAGCGTCAGTCCAAGCAGCAGTTCCTGCAGCGTGGCGGCCTGAAGAAGCTACGCGGCAGAAACAAGCAGCGCCTCCATGAGGTCATGAAGTCTGGCTTCGGCCGTGGCAGCTTCAAGAAAGGCAAGATGAAGAAGAGACTGTAAGGGTCAAGTGGCCAAATGCCGACAGATCTCATTTAGCCAAAACTATGTTCACTTTCATTGCTGTGAACAAATGGGTTAGTTGTAAAAGGCTGCTTTAAATAAGTCTTCAGCACCATATCATGAGGGAAAATCAAGCTGGATGACCCTTCTGCCTTATTACTCCTCTGTTGTGCAACTCAGGGGAAAAGAGAAAGGACAATAAAGAGCTGAGAAATGTTAAGTAATTTATAGTGTTAATGAGATCTTATAAACTGCTATATTTGACGACCAGGTCTCCTCTGTAAAATTCAGTTCTAGCTGATGCAATATTGCAGCCTCTAGTCAATAACTTGTGTTATAAACTTTGTTATATACAGTTTGTACATGCTTTTTTTTTTCCTTTTTTTAAATCTACAACCAATACAGATGCTAATGACAACATATACCACTGTGTTGTTAACCTTTGTGAAAATTGTATAAGTGCATTTACAATAATGTACATTAAATCATTTGCATATGGTGAGAGTTTTGTGGGTTTATCCACAAGATGGCAGCAAACTGCAATTTATCAGTTTATAAAGTAGTTCATGATGTGCTCTGTTTTGTCCAAAGAACCATGTATCTTTGCAAGAAAGATGAAAAAACTTATTACAAATATAATATCTTAAAAATTCCATAGTGGGAATTCGTTCTGCTGGTTCTACTACTAGAAGTATGCAGTCATTTGCTGGACATATGTGGAAACCTTTGGTGGGGCCCATCTGGATGTGCTTAGATTCCTGCCGTTGTTTAGTGATATGTAACCTGTGTTATCGCTGGGTTATCTGTGGCATATCTGAGTTATGCATGGGTTTGATTGACCACAATGATGATTTGTGAATGGCTGCTCCAACTCTCAGCATTGTAGGCTTACAAACAGTATACTATTGTTTAAATAAGTTGCATATCTTATTGGCAAAGCACACACAACTTCCCTGCAGGCACTTGTTTATGGTTAGATATTTGCATTTTTTTTTTTCGATGGCGAACATCTGGAAGTGTAAGCATACAAGCCTAAGATGTGTTCACCTATTGTGACTTAACCTACCGACCTCAAGGAGTTAAGTTGGCCATTACTCAAAAATATTTTGGTGTATATAATCCAGTACAGTTTACTGATCTTTTCTATCATCAGTCCATCATGTGGTCCAACTAACTATGATAGAAAGGTCCAGCATGAAGATAGAAAGTGGAAAACAACGTGATTTACAGTGGGTACAGTGGGAGAACCAGGAAACATTTCAATTAATCATTTAAAAAGAAAACAAGTATGTTTTGTAGCATTTGGCTCAAAGAATGTGCAAAATGCATTTTCGTCTTCTGGCAACTACACGTGCTTATCCACAAGTAGGGAAGGGTCCAGACCTTTCACTGAAGTGAGGGATTAAGTGTGTAAACATCTTTCCCATTCATTTTTTTTAAACTAGTTAACTGTCCTTTTCTCCTTTAACTAGTTAGATGTTTCTAGCTCTTAAAATTGCCTTGCTAAGATGGAGTAGGTTATACAATTAAACTTGACTTTTTGTGTCTTTGTGGCCCTTGAGGAGCAACTGAGGTGGTAGCACATGATGTGAGTCAAAATCCCTTGTCATCCCTTTATAACTGTACATTATAAAATTAATGTTGTGCTTTAAAGTTGTACTTTGTAGGGTGTGCTACTTTGTATGATCTCTTCCCTGAGAACTGAGAAAATTGTGAAATTGTGTGGAACTAATTCCTGAAATTAACCCCATTGGTTTTGAATAATTTGGAAACGTGTGTGTGTGTGTATATATATATGTATATATATGTATATATATGTATATATATATATATATATATACACTAGCTAGCTAGCTAGCTAGCTGACTATATATACATATATAGTCAGCTAGCTAGCTCTTAGCAGGTGCGGTACCCAGCTAGAAACCAGCCAGCTAATGTTATTTAGCAAGTTAACCAGGTAGTTTGACAGAGGCAATCTACCTAGTTAAATAGCATTTCAAAGCTGTGGTATGTAATGCTAAAGAGCAACATTATTGCAAGTAATTATTTATGGGTTAAAGCACAGTAATGGCCAATGTGTCAAGTCAGATTTCTAACTCAGGAATAGCAGCTTCAGAATAAAGTTGAGGCAGTTTGTGGATTGGTTCTTATAAATTAGAATGCTTACCAAAGTATAGTTTAATAAACTTTCTATAAAATAGTATTAAGACCTGTTGAAATATTATGCAGAACGCATCTGCAAGGTGAATTACATCCTGACTGCATTTTCTGAATGGAGTTATGTCCTCATTTTTATTGGTTTTCAAAGCAGAAATTGTTGTTTTTGAACCGGACTTTAAAAGTATCAGAAATTATATTTAAATATTACTTTGGCATTACTTTGATTGGGGATTGAAGGTAAAATGCAGTATCACTCATCCTACTGGTAAGTTGTTGCAAACACAGTTCAGTAGAATTCTATGTTGGAAGCTTGTACTGTCCAGACTAAATCCATAATTACATGAGAATGTGATACATCAGACCAGGCCACCTTCTCCCATTGCTCCATGGTCCCGTTCCGACGCTTGCATTCCCATTGTAGGCTCTTTTGGTGGCAGACGGGTCAACATGGGCACTCTGACTGGTCTGCGGCTATGCAGCTCTACATTTTTTTTAACCACAAAATAGGACAGCAAACACAGGCATGCTTTGTTAGGACATCTGCAGTACATATTCAGGTTTTTAGTTCTGTGAATGAAAAGTTCTGGAAAATTATTGTTTAAAGGAGAAGAGGCTGGAACACCAAAGTAGACCGACCATGTGAAGCTGTGTGGACGCTTTTCCCTTAGCCTGGCAAGTTCTTGCTGTGAGTTCAAAACATGAATTCTGCATACAATTCTGTACATCGTAAGGCTACTGGTGGAGGTAAAAGAAAATTTAAAATGAAGTTGCTTCCATCAAATAAAAATAACCAGATCAGAGTGATTTGAAAAATGTTATGTTTTGCCATGAATTAGAATATGTCCAGTGCTACCTTTCACATTACTGTACAAGCAAAACATCTTTTCTAAACACTTGTACAGGGTGTGAACAGAGTGGGGTGGGAGGTGGACCCAAATACATTTGCTTCATTTTACTTATCCAATTAACATGCTCCTTCATGAAATTGAATTTAAATCGAGAATCATCTGGCTGTAAGAGACCTGGAGTTCCTACTTAGAATATGCTTTCATCCAGAAGACTGACCAGAACACAGAACTAATGACTGCTGAAGGTCTGAATGTTTTCAACCAGGCGTTAGATGATTAAATATAAATGGTGTGGCCAAAAATTCAACAGTGCAACTGCAATAAGAATTAGAAATAAATCGTAACACAATAAACACTTTATATTCAACTAATTAAAAATTAAATTAAAATTTTCAAGACTTTTTGTGGCACACGACAGGTCAATGTAAACAAATCAAGACTGGCATAGGACGATTTGCCATGTGGAGCGAACCACGGTGAGAAAACCTCCACGAGCCAGTCTCCCGTTTACTAGCCACTTTGTGGTGCACCTCAATTTGACCCTTTGTTGAGAGAACTATGATAAAGATGATTCAGAGCCTCAAGGCTGTCCAGTATAGAGGTTATGTGGAAGTAAACAACAATGAATTCAAGGAGGTGACGGAATCACCAGCCGCTTGATTTTGTCTAGAAACCTAAGTTATAACTAATTTTAAAGCATGCATATATGAACTGAAGTGTGTCAAAATGCTACCAGAGCCTGAAATGATTTACTCAAATTGTCAAACCCCGAAGGCTTCCAAAGACTTATTTCAAGTAGGGTTTTTTTGTTCTTTTTTAAGTACAAAAAATGCTGACATTGGAATACTTTATCAAAATCTATCTTGTGGTTTGTTTACTTGGGATGTGCACGGTTTTCTGGAATGTTCCTTCATAATCCAATAGTGGGTGAAACTAGGGGTCAGTGTAAGATAAACTTTTAGATGCCATATTATGTGCAAGGCTAGACTTCAGCCCTCCTTGCATGCTATCATAAACAACCCTTATCTGTTCATTTTTGTGGCTCATCTACAGGAGAAACCAAGCACCAAGTAAAGAATCAGTCAAATTCCTGATTCATACAGTACGTTTAGATGACTGCCACAATTGTTTCATACAGATTCCATCATTGATGCTCAGAAAAATGTCTCTCCTTCAATGGGGAGCCTGTATGCGAGCTATTAAAACCCCTTAGATAGGACCTAATCCACGAGACGGACGAGGGACCACAGCACTCTTGAGTCTTCCTATCGCAATGCTCTTTTCCAAACCCCAGCTCTATTCTGAAGAGGAGCGACCACCTTATCTGCTTTCCCAGGGCTGACACAGCATCCACTTGAGATAGGACTGAGAGACTGCTGCTCCAACCCGTGGTGAGACCATAGTAACCTAATAGTCTGTATGCTATGAATCTGTGTGAAACCAGTATTGAAAACTGTATAGTGCACATTATTGGCCTGGATGAGCCTTGATGCAGTTTTAGTAAAGCTAAAATTGAAAGGCATAGAGTGATTTCTGATGGACTGATTGCTCTTCAGCACATTTTAAAGATATCCATTCTTCAGATCAATTACTAAGTCAGATTAAGGCAAGAATGACTGACATGCTGGATAGATATTTCCTGTTTTTGCCTTGGCCTCTTAACTGTTGAGTGTTCAGGGTGCAGAGTTGTTGACATAGCATCTCAGCAATGAATGCCCTTACTGTTTGTTCCTCAAGGTGCATGTTATGTTTCATGGTGCTTCTTGTTTCAGCAAACTACCCAATTATTTTCTGTTTAGGCTGCATTTTTTGGAGACTTGAAGACTTGAAGACTTTGGAGCCTGGTAGCGCTGTTTAGTGAGTGGAGTAAAGTTAAATGCACTCAAATATCATAATTAATAGAATGCTTATTCTACATGATGCAAATGGTCACATTTTTGCATTGCAATATCATGACTTGTTGATGCACAGTTACACCCCTAAGAGAAGGAGTGAATTTCATTCTAGATAACTTAGGTCCTCTATGCAGAGTAATTCATCTTTCATGTTTTCTTACTCTTAAAATAAGCACATTTTGAGTATGTTGAGTGTTTGAATTTGTTATTCATATGACATTTTTATTATGAAAGCATTTCATTCTCAATGGACCGCTAGTGCTTATATCACAGAAGTTCTCCTAGAAATTAACTGTATATTGTGATAATTTGCTCTTATTTTTTGATAGAACACATTTAGGTTCTTTCAAATAGGGTTCTTTGAAGTGGAGGCATAGAACAGCTGCATTTGGGTTCATCACAAAGGTTTTATGGAGTGATGCTTTGGACAAAGCACTGTTGTTTATCTAAAGAACCATTCAATTAAGCGGTTTCAGAGTTTATGATGGCTCTTTAGGGATGGTGGGTTTTCCACACAAGTGCTTCTCAAACACATCCTCAGAGAGCCACAGATGCTCTAACCTAGTTTGTAACACATAAGGATAGAGCAAAAATTTTGTCTGTCTGGGGGTCCCTGAGGAGGTCCCTGACCGAGAGTGTCCTCATACATCCCTAATGCCAGGGTTTGTGCGCATTCTCCACAAGATGGCACTGATTAGCATGAAAAGCACCAGTTACTTCAACCCCTGTTGATCCCCTGTGCACCCCCCCCCCTCCTCCCACCCCTTGCAAAATGACTTTATGAGGCACCACCAAGCATAATCAATTACCTAGCTTGTCTTTTACTTTGCTTGTTTAATTTTGTTCTGGAAGTTCTTTGCCCATGGTCGCCATGTTGTGCTTGACGTGGATTCTGCTAATTGGGACCACAGGACCCACTTGGAGAATGTACATGCCTATGCACCTCCATAAAGGCCTCCAACCCCCTACAGGGAGTAAACGCACAGTGCAGCAGTCTTATTGGAGAGCCAATGGTGTGGTGACATTAGATCTGTTCTTCTTCATGTGTGTAGTGGGGGAATGTAGACTCATACCTGCTGGGCTCAGATCAGCTTTGTGGTGTTTTAATGGCATAAGTGGGCATGGTTTTCAAAGACCTACTGCAAGATCTATGGGCAGCAGATGCGAAGTTTGTATGCTTCTACAGAAATGCTAGAGTAATCATGACTGGTAGTGCACTTGCTTTAATCACCCAACACTCTCCAACTTGTTGGCCTGGGTTTGAATTAAACAGTTTGGCTCTGCACTCAAATCCAAAGTATTTGAGGAATTTTTTGTATGTTTGAATACCACAATGGGTTGTATTTCCCTTTGTACCTTTTAAACTTTTTGGAATAGGCTACATTTATTTGACCTTCGGAGGTCTCTCATGCTTCCTCCCAGCCCTCCAATCTTTCCTGATGCCTTGTGTCTGATGATGTGCTTATGGCATACTGTACACACTGAAATCCCATTTATTCTAATAAAGCAGAGAGAATTAAACTTCTTCTCCAGCTCCTGCTACCACCTGTCATTGACACATAAAATATGGGTTAAGCCCACAGTAAGGCAGGCTGCAGGATGATCTGCTCGAGTCTTTTTTGTCCCATTGCGATAAATCTCCACGCACCTTATTCAAACGAATGAGTGAATTTGAAGCGCAGGCATTTAGTTACACCACGTGGAGAGAGAATGCGCTCTGTCTGCTCACTGGAGTCCTCTCAGCACGCGAGGCTTTCTTGCTCCTCCTATATCCTTCTTTTTATCCCCCTTTTTCCTCCCATTTGGTAAGACTATAACCGACTTGAGGTCTGCTAATAGTTTTGTAGAATGTGGATGAGGTGGTTAATCATTTTGATCTAACGCTGAAGACTTTTTACCTTTTTTGTAAACGTTTAACATATAATGTGTAGTCAGGGAACATAGAAAGACACCTATACTCCCACTAAATAAAATCTAAAATGATCTCATTCTGCTAAAACTGTAGATAGCTTTATTAGTAGCCAGTACAATAAACATTTTGCATTACAGTGAAAAGTGGATAGTGAAGCAATACTGATGAGTGATTAGAGGTGGACAGTAACTGGTTACATTTACTCAGCTACATGCACTGAAGTAAAAGTTTGATGAGTTTGCACAGTCCTGAGTATTTTTAGATTATAAGTACTTTTACTTCTACTGAAACATATTAATGACGAAAGGAGTTGCTTTTACATAGTTATATTCCATTTAAATTTGTTACACTTGTAGTGATTTGTAATTGATCATACCTCTGCCTTAATCTTTATCTTTTTATTTTAGGCAAAAAGTGCACTAAAACCCCCCTGAAGTTCTTTATGTTACTCGTTACTTTTGTAGTTTTTAATGTGGTATTTTTGCGTTTAGATTGTCCTTGGTAAAAGGTATTTTTACTTGACTCACAGAAGTAACAATACCTACACTTGAGCATGCCTTTAGGCTACTGTACCCACCCCTGATAGTACACATAGAAATACACAAACTGGCACACCACTGATTGTTTCACCTTAACCCACTATGCTTCATTTGAGCTAAGAAGGAAAATATCCAGCACTCGTGACTATACATCAATGTGAGTATGAGCTAAATATTGCGTTCGTCTTTTAATATTGAATCGATAGCAATAAATTAAATTTCGAATTTATTACAAAGTAATATATCAGCTGCTGTGCACAACCACTATTTCTGTGCTATATGTTTTGGTCTATTTTGAGAGAAGGCTTAGTACATGTGTATCTTGTGCAACCTATGCTGTGCACTAGAAATAGTGGGAAGTGCGCAGGCTTTAGGCCGTGCACTGAAGAGTTATTTTGGGGGGGGGGGGTTGCTCAGGTGGTCTTGGTCTGATGAGAAAGCCCTTATAAAGACGTCGGACTGACTGGCAGTGGAAAAGTGGGTTATCAATGCGACTGTCGTGCCTCGTGACACTGGCTCGTTTGCATCTAGTCAACACCTTCCACCCACTCCCAGGCCGCGCAGTCCCCAGCTTCCTACGGCGACCTCTGCCTTTGTTAAGCGCTACCCATGCATCAGGGCCTGGAAATGAACCCCCTCCCTCCATGTGGCTTATATTATTCATGAGAAATCGTTGGCCAGCATGCCAGCGTCAAACGTTTGCATTGTTAATGGCTTTTTAGTGTTTCTTAAGTCTTTTCTTTTGGAAAAGATTCACGGGTGAGGCCTGATAGACTCTGAAGGTGAATCAGATTCAGTGATTTATTTAACTGATAATCAGAGTTACTGCTCATGTAGTTGCTTTCTTTTTTTTGGTGCATTGGAATATTCTCCTAAAACACTTTTAAAAGGGAAGAGCCAGAGAAGAACCACTTTTGCTTCCCTAATGAACCTCACTGTTGTACATTGTATACGTGAGTGTGAAGAATATTTTTAAAGTTTTACAGAGCTTACTGTGTGAAAATGTTTTTTTATAGTCAAACTTTATAAACAGGCTTTATTTCTGATGTCATTTGACCCATTTCAAAAATGTAATTATTTATTTGCTAGCATGAATCGTTTAATTATTTAATTTACCCTGTTTGTTTGATTTCACAGACGATCCAGACTTTATTTAGTAATGTAATTTTGTAACATTGACAGCATTTTCTTCACTTACCCACAAAACTATTTAGTCATGCATTGGGTCATCTGAAAACCAGTCATCCTTCTTTTTTTAAGTCTTGCTTTGAGAACTTGTTGTGTATAAGGTAAGGTTACAAGCAAGCTTGTTTTTGGCATGGTTCCTCGGTTTCCTTTTATTCTGTGGATTCCCTTCTTTCTGTCTTTCTTTCGGGTTGTTTGGTGCGGCCGTGTATTCTCAGAGTCTCCCCGTAACCGCTCTGATGTGCCCTGCCCCTCAGCGGTTAGACACTTCATTTGTCTTTGGAAGGATCAGAGGAGGCGGTGAAAATCAAAATAATCATTGGACAAAGTCACTAGAAGAAAAAGCCATCCCAAGATAACAAGACTTCTTGTGTTGCAGTCATGAGAAAAAAATTTTCAGCAGATATTTATTTGTCTGCTGCTCCTTCCTAGTTAAATAAAGGCTTATTTTAAATCAGCTGCTTTTTTTTAAAATAGTGAATTTGTATACGTATTATGCATTATTGCTGTCCTGAAAAGTACCTTTAAAATAGACAAGTATCTCCAAAATAGTAACTTTACAGGAGAAGGCAGAAACGTGCTTTAATTCTAATGTAAGATAATACATTTACATTTTATTCCATAACAATTTGGATTATTTTTGTTAGTCAGTTCTTCATAAAAGAGTCACACAATGGAAAGGTCAGCTGCTGTGTTCAAATGATATAGAAAAATAAAAATGGAAAAAAAGTAGAGATATATAGTTTTCCTTGGACAGTGATGAAATCTATGGCTTAGCTTCAAGCATAGGGATATAAAGTGCAGTAGTAAATAATTAAATTATCTAAAATGTTAGAAATTAGCATATTAAAATAACTCCCAAAATAAAAAAAGGGTCAAGAAATTTGTTTAAGCAAAAGATACTAATCTGTACTAGGTGAAAATCTCATAAATGTGTTAGCCAAGGCTGTAGAAAAATGTGGATATTACTTAATGCATGAAATATGCATTTTTAAATTCATTTGGTGGGTGGCAAACTAGTGGCAAAAACCAGTATATGAGCAGTGATTTTCTCATAGGTTGCTCGGAAGTTGGCAAAGCCTTGTGATTGGCTAGCAGTGGAAGGTGAGTGACTTGTTACTTATTTTCTATGCTGAAATTGAGTTTCCCTTTTCTGATCTCCTTTTCTGCTTTATCTGTGTCTTGGTTGACTAGTGATTTGTCACTCGCTTCGCTACAAGTCACTGCCTCACAGTAAGGCAAAGGCAGAATGAGGTTTTCAAAACTCACCAGTGATACCCGAGTGCCACCGTTTTGTGATCAGTCTTTTGAAATCCAAACTTACAGCTGTAAGTGATTTTCTTGCGTCAGATACAAACTCCGGCTTTACAGAACATGCCTCTTAGAGGCTTGTGGAATGCTATCTTTGCCTTTAAACTCTTGGGTACAAGTTTAGTTAAATCATCAAAGAAATCTGGGTGTTGCAAAAGCGGTATGTGAAGTGAATAAACATGTTTTATTTGATATATTTTGCACCAGTACTTAAAATACTATAGTTCCTGATTCCAGTATTTTTCTTCAGTTAATTACCAAATTTCAGAAAACATAATTGTAAGTGAAATACAAATACATGTTATTCAACACAATAATTGAAATAAAAATGATTATCAGTTTCTTCTGATGTTCATAGTTAATTTTCTGGATGTGCACTCTTAAAATAAAGATGAAAAAAGAGTTCTTTGCATGCTACCATAGAGGAACCATTTTTGGTTCTCTAAAGAAACTGTCAGGGGATGACTCCTTCATGGAAACCCTTTTTGAAAGTTTAAAGAACCTTTATGTAATGTAAAGAAATAAACTTTAAATTGTTAAGGGTCTTTTCATAAAGCTACTTTATATCTTTGAAAGCTTCTTCACACTCTCATTTACAAAAATGGTTCTTAAGGGGACTAAAATGGCTCTTTAAGAGAATATATGTAAAACGCTGTGTCTCTAAAAAGTGTGATCTTCTTTGAAGTTTGGTGTTGCTGGTTGAACTAAAGTACCTGTTGACTGAAGTGTTCAACTTTGTTGGTTGTTGTGGGTTATGTTACCATGGGGGGGCAGTGCAGGCATTTTCTCATGAATCAGTACACATATTGATCCAGTTCAGTTAGTCTCAGAACCTTTTGTACACTTTACACCATTAAGATTTTTATCTGAAAATGGAAGAATAAATGAATGCATGTCAAGCTAACTTCTTCTCGATTCTGTGTACTCTGAAAGTCTCTGTACTTGTAAAGAGATATAGCATGGCTGCCTTGTAATTGCAACCAATAACTTTTTTATCACTTAATTGAGAGGCTGTGTCTTCAAATGGGCCTGTTGCATCATTCTTGGTTAATCTGTTGATTCAAAACTTGATTTCATCCATGATCTTCAGGGATATACAGTCCCTTAACCCTGTCTAGTAAAGTGAATCATGGGAAGGTGAGTGACCACCAGTGCCGCATGGCGCCCGGAGAGGCAAAGAGGGGGCTGGGGCAAAGACCCTGGACATGTTGTGGAAGTGTGCAGTGGACAGGGGGCAGACAGGACGTGACCCGTGAGAGGAAGTCTCATGCCCACTAGGGGGAGGATTCATCCATCAAGCTGAGCAGAGACCACTGGCTGAAGTCTCAAATGAGCCAGGAGGATTAGTGTGTGACTCAGATGCTTATTAAGGATTTGTAGGTCTACACTTGTAAAAATAAAAGTTACTACATGGTTCCTGTCCTGCATTTAATTAGTACAGAACCTTTAATTAGTACAGAACCATTATGTTCAGAATGATTCTTCATCTTGACCCGTCTCGTTTACAGAAATGGGTTTTAGAATGTTTTCTAAAGAATGATTTTTCGTTCTTAACAAATCATCCGTTGAAAGGGTGAGAAACCAGCACTGCCATTGGCCTCTGTGGCACTGGCCTGAGAACTGTTTGAGGCCTTTATGTTCCCGTCTCTCCCTCCAGTTACTTGAATGTGCCGTGTATTAGTTGTGTACTCTCTTGCTATTTTCCCTTTTATTTTATTTTCTTGAGCTCAGTATGAACCCAACTTTTGTTTCCCTGATTTTTTTAACGAATACTTGTTTTTAAAGAACCATTTTTACAAACGAAACATGTGGGTGTGAAGAATGTTTTTAAAGTTTTACACATAATGTAACGGTTCTGTGCCAATATTTTTTCCCCAGAACTGTACATTAAAGTCAAGAACCATTTAGGGAACCATGTTTTTAAGAGTTCTGTTGTTATGTTGACAAGTGTACATAGTCAATGCATGCACAAACAAGAAACCGTTGGAGCTTTGGACAGACGGCTGAACTGTAATTTGTATATCTACTGTTCATTAACACTGTTATTGAAGTTGCCCTTAGTTAAATTGGAGGTATCTCGATCATTGGTCTGTCTTTTGAAGCTGCTCTAACTCGTCAGAGGAGGTTCATTACTCCAGCATCAAGGCCAGGCAGTTCAAAGAGGCAAGGTCGTTTGAGTGGCCTCAGAACAACATGGAGCCAGGTTGGTTAGGGCACTGGACAAATAGCCTAGAGGTCATGAATTAAATTCCTGCACCTGGCAAAAAGACCATGTGCTGATGTACCCTGCTTCCTCACACAACAGAAGCATTTTATTTATGAAATAAGTGCCAAATACTTCATTTCACTTACGTTGCCCTTACCCCAGAACATCTCAATCGTTTTCCACACCTGTATATATATAGTAATGCCTATTTGGCCTGTAACTCCTAGTCACTCTGACCTCACCCAGTGTAATATATCTTGATATGGATGTTTACCTTTAATAGATTTGAGAATTACATGGTGTTTTTTTTCTTTCAAGGTTTAATTATTAATAAGTGAATAAGTCCCAAATAATTGTTGCCCCTTTGTCTCTTCGAATACTAATGAAGGAATAATATACGTGTTCTTCCGTTGTTTGTTTTTTTTTTTAAACATTTTAGTAACTTTGGGGTCTTTTCCTTGGGTATAACTACATAAAAATGTAAATACTGGCTCCTCCACCCAATCAGTGCTGAATCCCATTTGGGATTCAGCCACATGGGTCCAGTTCCATATTGGACAGATAATGTCCTATTTGTGTGTAAAAGACAGACCTGGTACTATACCTAAATAAAGTGTAAAAAATATAACTTACATAGCAAAGGGAGTAAAGAGCCATGGAGCTGGTATGTATACTGTAAAAGTTTTTTTGGTTGTTAATGTAAAAAGAACTTAGTAGTGCTAGTGAGAAGGTTTTTAATGTTGTAATTTTATATCAGGATACAAGATACAAAGCAACTGTGATGCACAATTGTTATTTTTCTGCAATGTTTACACTGCAATAGAGCCCTAGTTCCTACTGTAAGTTTGCAGTCATCTGTATATGCAGCTGCCTTTGTGACTGATCACAGTTACTTCTTGGTCAACATTGCATACTTTCTTGTCACCTTCACACCAAACCTACACTCTGTTATCCATTTTTTACTGGATGGAATAGATATAAGGTACATATATAAGTACGTATCAGCCCAAGGTGCACAAAAAGTATGCTCACCTGGATCATTACCCAGTGGGTTCACGGGTAGTGGCCAACTGGGGGTTCCTTAGCCTGTGGAACAGGGTCTAGGTGCTAATTAACACTGCTGTCAGTGGTCCCTTGAAGTGAAGTGAAGCCTCAGATAAGTGGGCTGACTAGGGAGGCAATAGTCAGGCCCGATCGGCCATCTGGACCTTGTTCCCTCATCTTGATTGGTCTGCAGTTCGGGAATGGTGTTCCTACTGTGCTCCTATTTAGCTCCCTTAGTATCCTTAGTATCCAAATCCTGAGGAATTTAAACTAATGCAAGATTCCAAAGTTTAAAAAGAATGGATGCCAGTGTTAAGACAAATACATTACCATGGTCCATCATAGCAGATCCTGCACCTGATCTTTGAGTCAGCTGCAAGTCTGATGGCCTTAATGGTAAATCTCAACTTGCGTGGTGACAGAAGTGTCTTGTAGACATTACTTTGCCATTGTGCTATTATTGCTCGATAAACGTGTTTCGATAAACAATACAGGGCTTCTGGTCAGCAAGGTGAATCTAGGACTGTATCGGAAAATTCTGTCAGACTACACTGCAAATTTCTTTAATTTAACAAGTACAGATAATGAATATCATGATTTTATTTTGGCAGTTCTGTTAAGACAGTGTACGCTTTTACTTGCATTGTAGAACTGTTTTTATATATTGCTTATTAGTTTAAAATGAAATGATGTCAAGTGACGTCAATAAAACATAAAGAATGGAAATATCATAGTTGTGGGCAGTGTTCACATGCTACACATAAATAACATGCCAATGAAATCCACTTCCTGCTGGACCAATACAATAGGTAAGAAAGGAAAAATGTGCCCCATCTCTTTCACCTTATCTGCTGTCACTTTAGAAGCCCTAGTGTTTTTCGCTGTTGTAAAAGTGTCATCCTGCTGCTTTGGAAACCCTTGCTCGTCTTTTTACAGTTAATCTCCTATCATTTTTTAATGAGGCAATGAGTGTGCCATAAATGGCGTAGGCCCTTCTCTTTGGTAATGCAAGTAATGTATCTACCTACACTTGTGAGAACATGGCAACCTGACCGGCGTTTTCCATCTCTCTTTGCTGGATGTCTGTTGCAGGTGTGGTGGAGAATGGACTGCAACTGCACACTGAAAGCCAGGCTTAAAGATAAAGGTGACCAAAAGGGTTTTTTTGGAGAACTGCCCCAGAAGAACCACATTTGGTTCCCCTAAAGCCTTATATGATTATTTAACCACTATGCTGAATGGTTGCTTACAGAACCAAATGTGTTTTTTCTATGGCATCACTCCTAAGAGATATTTTTTTGAACCTCTATTTGCAGCAACGATATCCTTAAGTGAGATAACCATTCATAAGGTTTGTTGCTATCATATTTTTAGTATTAGATATTGCAAACGTTTTTTTTTACAGTGATAGCAAGGCGTTTTAGATCTCAATGCCTTTTCCCAGCATGTTCCTATATCTATTCCTCAGACATGACACACTGGCAGTTCTTGAGTTATTGTGTTCCAAACCCGGCCAGAACAAAGCAAAAGCAGAGGGGCAGACAGAATCGGGTGAGGACGAGCCCAGAGGAGCGATAAAAAGCGCAGAAAGGGAAAGCTGAAAATCTGCAGCGAGTTACTCTGCAAGCTCTGTGGCTTGCGTTAGTGGGAGCCTGGGGAGAGAGTTAGAAGTGTGGTGAAGTCGGAGAGCAGCATGATGGGAGACAAAGAACAGGCATCCGCGGCAGACAGCCCTCTCCTCTGACAGGACCCAAACTCAGGCCTGTAATGTAATGGATGAGAACTCCTGCCCCAGCCACTTCAAAGGCACTAATGGATCACTGATAACAGCATTATACAGGATTTTTTGGTTTCGCTTTGTGGTAAATGCTAATGTTGAAGTACTTGTCATTCGCCTTACGTTACTATGAGATTGCCAGTAGAGCTGCTAAAGTACATACCCATGAAGCTTTGAATTTATGTACTGTACTCTTTAAAAAAAGAAAAGTGCCAAAGATTCTTTGAGTGATTCCATAGAAACACCTTTTTAATTCTATGAAGAACCATATTTGTTAGAGAGATGTGAGTGTGACAGGTATAATAATGATACAAAGAACCTTCACGTGATGTGCATCAACTGGATGGTCCTTCAAAAGGCCTTCACATTATTCTAAAGTGTGAGGTTCTTCACACTCACACATCTAATTTGCAAAAGCAATGTGGTGTTCTTATTTTCTGGCGTTCTTTTTGAGTATGAAGAAGAACCACTTTTATAACTCTAAATGACCTTCCCTAAAGAACCCTTTTTGTAAACAAAACAGAATCTCCACATAATGGAAAAATTCCAAATCGATTAAAGATTTTTTTTCCTAGAACATTTAAGAAGCTATTTTTAAGAGGGTATATCTTGATAGTCTAGTACCTGTACACATTAGCATCTTAAGGCTGATAGACCCTAATATAATATTGTAGTTTTTTGTGTATGTCAGTTCATAATTTGCTGTTAACCAACTTACTAAGCAAAGATAATAATAATGATAATATTCATTAAGGTCTGGTTATTTTTTCACGCCCCATTGTGCTGTAGTAAAAAGAATTAAATAAAACTGTAGTACATTTAGATATTGCAGTGATTCTTCTGTTGAAGACAGAAGTCAGTCTTCAGTCATAGCAAAGAATGGAGTCTTACCCCAGTATGTGAGGGCTTTCAGGACTGAAGGGGAGTGTACAGTGCATCTAGTGTATTTTTCACGCAAGGTTAAGGGGATAATTTGTGAGAGCTTTATGCTAATGCATTTGACATGTACCAGAATTAAAAAAAGATTGGATTCAAGAAGGACCTGAGTGTGAGGTTCTCAGAGATGGGATCCTTGCACCCCTGTAAACGTCAAACAGGGCTTTTAAAGCGGCTACACACAGGCTGGTTAATTTTTAATGGAATTCACATTTTGGTGCCCATTCTGGCCATATGTGTTGCTTGCCAAAATGTATTCAGAATGGCAATTTTAAAATCCGATTGACTTGATTGTGTTAGAGTGAATATGCCAGAACAGTATTATTTTTTAGGTGAAAGAGTAGACAGAAGGAATAGACAGACTATTGATTTGTCAGTATCAGTGTCATGCTATTAATACTTTTTATTACCACTCATTTACAGGGATGGGTATTGTTAGGATTTTACTGATACCAATAATGATACTGATACTGCTTATGAATACCCATACTTATCAATACTCTCACTGATACTACTCTCCATAATGTGGTGCAAAAAATAAAGATATCACAGAAAATATGTGAAAAAATGTAGCAGTTATTTTATTATTTTTAGCATTAATCTAGCATCAACCATCTGAAAATTCCAGTATAAACGTTGTATAAATACTAGTGCTG
>JBBPCZ010000089.1:13295979-13317100 GCA_037974445.1 Brycinus macrolepidotus | reverse complement strand
CGATTAATCGTGAGTTAACTATGGCAAACATGCGATTAATTGCGATTAAATATTTTAATCTACTGACAGCCCTAATAAATACTGATATCAGCACTGTTTGTCCCGGAGCTTATCAGTATTTGACCGGTCAGGAACCGGTACCAACTTAATAGTGGTTCTTGATACACATCCCTACTCATTTACATACTAACAGTCACATTTTGTGTATTGTTTGGTATAGTGTTTGGATTATACCCGGAAAGTTTTTTGTGATCAGACTAGTTCTTTGTAAGTTCTTTGGGTAGAGGGGAGGGTGGTAACCACCACAATGTCAGGTGTACACACAGGACAGAGATAGAATTTTGTAAGTGGAATTTGTGCATTTATCCAAATTTGCGAGTTCAAAGTTGTTTTTTCAGTGGCTGCAAAGCCTGCCATTAGCATCTTTCACTGACTTAACTGAAAATTTGAATCATTGTTCAATTGACACACATGATACCACTGCTACTTTTGGACATTTCTAGAACATGTTTGTGTGTGTATGTGTGTGTGTGTGTGTGTGTGTGGGTGGGTGGGTGTGTATGTATGCAGGGTTGAGATGTAGTGGAATACAAGCATTAGGAATACATATTCAGAATACAGAAATTAAGAATTTTTGAAAAGGCAGTATTCCCACTACAGTTACTTTTTATGTTTAAGGTGAATACTTTTAGAAAACATACTTACTAAACGAAACACCATCAGTACTTGCTTATCTATTTTAAAACCAGTGCACAGCATAACAAACACGCTTTTTAGTTGCACTCTACAGAGCTAATTTACACTCTACACTTTAAAGAGCTTATTTACAAACCTTGAAGTTCCTTCTGATCACTGTGACTGATCACTGTGATGATCCAGGTATTTATCTCAGTCTTACTGAGCTCTTTTGAGGGATGATTGAACTAAACAGTGTAATGGATATGCTTAGTGATAAGCATTCACGTACTTGATTTGGCTTTAGGGACTGTGGAAGCAGCGGTGGACTGAAGACAGGTTAGAGGATGGATGGATGGATAGATAGAGAAAAATAATAATACAATGCCTTTACATTAGTGCAAAGATAAAAAATGTAAGGTGCACAGTAAATAAACACAAAAAACAATTATAGCTAACAAAAATGTTGAGAATTTTGGAACTTTTGAATTAAACTATTACTATGAAAAAATGAATAAACAAAAGAGTAAGCAGTTGTGAGATTGTCAAATTGGGTTCTAAATGGATAGATTTTTATTTTAGATAACTTTTAACGTATTGTAACAGAATGATAATGAAAACATTTAGGACAGTGTACTGCTTAACTACTTTTTTAAATATATTATACCCTGTGTGGATCAGGTGCGGTGTTACAGATATTGCCAATGTACTTGGAAACAAGGAGCAGCTTATGCTCTCTGAATTGTTTTGAAGTGGGTAATCATTCATGTGGATGGGTGGTGAGAATTTAGCACAGTTGCACATTTGCTGAGTGAATGTTGCTGTGGCATGGAGTAGTTAGTAGCTAACTGGTTTGTTTATTTACAGTTTGCGTCTTGACTTTTCCTTGAGCACTGATGACAGGCCACAACCCAGAAGCAGCTTGGTTGACGTGTGAGGAGAAAGTTCTGAAAACCAAATTTGTTGTCTTCTTTGGCAGTTGTCTGTGAGAGAACATCCAGACTACATCATTTGAGGCTAGACTGTCTAATTAGATGGTAAAATAGACCGCCCAAATCAAACTGTTTTATGATTTTTAAGTCACATTGTTTCATTTGCACTGTTAATCTTTTGTCTACGTTCAGTTTAATTCAAGAGCAATTTTTTGTTAATTTTTGTTGCCATTCAGTTATGCATATTTATAGTGTGATTTTATATGTTTCTGATCTCCATTGGTTAGAGAATGAGAACATCTTTTAAATAGCATGCAAGACAATTGTATCATAGAGCAGGGTTCCCAAATATCCTTAAAACATCATATACACTGTAAAAAATGATAGCCTCATTAAGTTGTTTGAAATTACTTCTGCTCTTTAACTCCACGTGTCTTGTCAAGTTCTGGATTTTGAACTCAAGTTTGCAGGTTTTTCACAAGTTAAACTTAAAGTTTTAAATTGTGTTGACTAACTTTGAGTTGAATCAAAGTTTATTCTCAAGTTGAGATCACTCACACTTTTAAGGCAGCCAGTGAACTTTCGTTTCTAAGTTTAACCGACCTGATTTTTTTTACAGTGTAAAGTCTTAGATTTTAAAACTTTATGGTCATAAAATTTCCAAAAAAACCTTTTCACAAATGTTTTATAGATGTATAAAATTCTTATGCCTAAATACCAGACATAAAACAGTCACTGTGTATATTATGTTGATTCAGAATAGTCCACCCACCAAATATATCCAGCCAACAGTGGCCCTGTGATCAGAAGCTGACCTCTCATTAAGGAATAGGGAACAGCAGAACTGATAAAGTCAAACACACTGAAAAGTCATGTGTCATACATATATCTCAAAATATATACATATTTTTGAACATGTATACATTGTTTGTATAAAATAGACATTAATACATGCCATATTTGAGTTTTTGTGCATTGCTGCATGGCGCAGACAGTGTTATTTTTCTCTTAAAAAGGCATGAAGAAGCACTGAATTTGATTTTTTAAAAATGTGCAGCAGATCATAGAGACATTACATGTTTTCACATCTATAAATTATAGCCTAATTAGGCTGCTTTTTTATATGAATAATATGAATATTTTGATATGAACTCTAAGCTTATGCTCAGATGCTAACTATAATTAGATTACACTGGCCAAGTTGCATTTCTTAAGATTATCCCAAGGAAAGAACACAGTTAATAAGATTGTAATGTACAAATAAGAATGTGTACAGAGATGGAACTTATCTTGGATTCATTGCCAGTGTTTTATGTAAAGTATGGCAATAATGTGCTCTTGGTTTTGGTTTTACTCGTTAGGGATTTTATGGAAATTCCGGTGCTATTAATGTGAATGCAGAATGTAAAGGGCCTTTACCATTGCTTTTTAATTGGGGGTCATTTTGGCCAGTCTCTGAACATGCTTCTGTTACTGGCATCTTTGGCCAGGCTCCCAAACGGCTGTGTCAATACCAGAGGCGGAAATCGAATTCCCGCTGTTTTAGCTCTCACACTGAATAGTGTGTTTGGTGATGGTGAGTGTAGACAGGGTATCCTAGATTTAGCTAAGGTTTTTTTTAAGGAAGCATATTGGTGTACTGTGTTAGGAAGGACTGACCATGAACAATTAATTGTCTAAGCTGTCTCAGAAAAGAGTCATAATCTTGTTTCCCGATGAATCACTGTTGCAGCAGGTGGCTTGGTGTGCTTGACGGGTGCCTTATAGCAAAACGAGCAAATTTTCCATCATATTAACAGCTCAACATGCAATGTGTAAGCTTTTCACCCTTTTCCTATTCATGCCTCAGAAATAAGCAGAGTCCTCCTTTAAGAGGGGTCATCCAGAGGTTGTAACACTGCACTTGTTTTTTGACTGGACCACCACTGGGGGGAGTTTGGTTATCACTGCTCCTCCTTATCCACTGGCTGATTGTCCACTCTTTATGTGGGGGGAGGGAGAGAATGAGAGAGCACTTGGTAAGTGGGGGGGCTCCGGGAGCGGATTCTTGTCCAAACATTCTGCATGCGGATTTGTATTCATTGCACCCCTGCTGCTATTGATATCATTACGCAGGGCTCTCCAGCTGAGAGAAGGGACCCCAGCTGGGCGGATGGGGGGTCACAGAGCCGGCAGCCCTAATGAGAAGTGACACTGGCTCCAGGTCGGCCAAGCATCCACCGGAATTCAATCGGAGCCGCACTTTCCCAGTCAGCGCATTAGATCAAAGATCATTACCTGCTAATCAAAACACATGAGCTCGAGGCTTCCCCCTTTCATGGTGCTTTGACGGTAGCAATGGTGGCGGCTGCTGGTTCAGAGACACTCTCCCCTCTGGAAAATGGAGAGCCACTCTGCCAAACCTTGCCACTACATTGTATAAACCTAAAACATTACAGGACCCAAAACAGTTCCCAAGCATAAATATGACCTCTCATTTGAGATGTTATTCTGACAGCCTTACATAAATCGGAACAAGCCGACAGAAATGTACTCACATCATGGAATTAGCTGAATACAGTCCTATTCCTTCGAGGTACACTGGAAGCCAGCAGGATTACTGACTACTAAAAATGTTAGTGATCCCCATCAGCTCTAGCATCAGCCCAGAGAGATTTATGAAAAGAGTCAAAATCTATGGATTACGGAAAAAAAACCATGCACACTGGGATTTACACTGAAATCTCAATGAGTTCAGCTTCGGCAATGACATCATGTGTGGCAGGTCAAATTTCGGTCAGTCTTTAACCGTGGCTCAACGATACTCCACACTGAAGTGACCGTGGCTATAGCAGTTGGTAACAGCCAGAGGATGCACTTCACTGTGATCTGTGCTTTGCACTGTAGTTGAACTTGCCCTGAAGTGCTGAATTTGAATCAGCCTCTGTGTCTGCGTCCTTAATTTTAGCCGTTGTGATTTTAAGAACAGAAATGATTAGAGAACTGCTTTTGAGGAATGAATCTCTTATAGCAGGACCTCCATCTTGATGGGGCAGGGAGGCTAAGCCGTGGCCTAATAGCCCCACTCTAATCCTATTTGGGCTGTGCCACTACCGCTTCATTAGGTCATAGGCTTCACCCGAGCGTAGCAAAGCGACTTTGAGCTTCTAGAGCTAAGAAGAGATTCCTGAAGATCTCTGTCTTCGATACACAATGATTCTTCCTTTTATGCAGAGCGGCGTCCACAATACTGCCACCTTGACGTCATCGCTGTTGTGTCCTCTTATTTTGATCTCTTTCACTCCCATGCCCACACATACAGACAGGACAGATGACAGTGCTCTTCTCTCATTGGCCCACACTGAATAGCCATGTAAACTGTTTTCATGTTGGGTCATCCTGGGTCTTCTCTGATCTCAGATAACACATATTTCAAATGTCTCAGTAGACATTTATAATTACTTTGCCTGATTGCTAATTGCAAAGATAGATACAAGCAATATACTAAGCATTTGGCAAATGAGGTCAGTAGTGTTACATGGCGAAAGCTTTTCAACATGATTTCGACGTAATTTCAAAGTGGAATGACAGAAATTTGTTTTGGATTGTATAGTTGTCATCCTTTGAGGCTGCTTGTGGCTGACTTTGCTTTGGGGTCCTCCAGGCATGTGGAGCCCAGGGAGGGGCGATGCTTGTGGTTAATGGGGGAGGGGAAGCCAGAAATCTGCCATGTCTCTGCTGTGACTAGAGCTCAGAGATGCCAGCCTCAACCAACAACAGTGTGTGGAAGATGAGAGGGAAAGGAAGGAATAGGAGAATGGGAAGGAGGAGGGAGGGATGCTGTGCTGAAGGGTCCATGGCCCATTAATCGTTTGTTTGAGTTTCCGCCCTGGTGAGCATTTCATGTCTCCATTAGCAAGGGTTTGTTTCCCCCTTTCGCCCGCCTCTAGGCAGCAGGGGGCTCTCACACATCCCGCTCGACTGTTCACTGCTGTCTGGTGCCATGCAGGCTGTCTGGTGTGTGTGTGTGTGTGTGTGTGTGTGGGAATAGGGTGGAGATTAATAGCTTTGGGTAAGATGGGATGAGAAAAGGTTTACTTTTCTGTCCAGCAGCTTCTGTTTAGAAGGCTGAGGCGTTATCTCCATTATACTGTCAAGCATATTTGCATTTTCCTATTTTTCCTATTTTTATTTTTGCTTTTTTTTTTTTGTTTTGCTTTGTCTTTTGGGCACTTTTCTGTGCATCAGGACCATGTTATAGAAATCTGAATAAAGAGCTTCTACACCACTATTGATAAGTATGTACACAATAGAAACATTAAAAAAGGGATTTAGTTGTACAAATTCCAAGCAAGGTGGGTCTTATCTGTGCAGCTTGCACTTTGCCTTTTGACTATGCCATGCTGACCTTCTTCATAGATCCCCAACAGCCTCCACTTCTTTGTGTGCCCAAAGCTCTGATAATGAGGCATACTAATCGCCCTGTCTCTGGCGTGGCTGTCTCCTTGTGGCCCACCACATGACCTGCAGTGTCACTGTGTATCTTGATGTTAGTTTGACCCTTGACTTAACCTCCCTCTCTGTTTGTGACCTGCCAAATGACCGCTATTCTGTCAGCATGACCTCCCGAGCCTTTTCATTGCAACAAGATATATAACCATTTGGCTGGGCCTAGCCAGCCAATTAGCACTGGGATTGAGATCAGTGTGGCATAGTGAGGCAGGGCTAATGGAAAGTCATCCTCATCTGCTGTTACTGAACTCTAGTGAGGTATATGTATATGGAGCATGTGAGCTGAAATATTGAACAAGCATGAACAAAACATTTAAGTTTTAGTAAGGACTTGCATGAAACAACTAAAACAGATTCCAGTAGTCCATAGAAACCAGCACACCATATAATCAGGAGATGCTACATGACAAGTTCCTCATGAGTTCCTTGTGAAGGTAAGATCGGCAGGTAGATTCAAATGCTTCTACTGCTGCTTCACTGAGTATCTTTCATTTATATATTCATACATTTGCAATGATCTGCTCCTGATTCTGCAAGCACCTGATTCTTTCTTCTTAGTAGCTATCGGAGAGGAGTGTTGCTAGTTGATATACAGTAAGTCCTGTAAGTAAACTGGTTTTACAACAAAACACTGTGATTGAATGGAAGATTGCCAGCTTTAATTTGAGGGTACAACTACAATCGGTAAACTACATAGGAATTGTAGTTGTGTTATGCATAGTTCCCCATACATTGAAAAACTGAAAAATTAACTGGATTAAACTGTCATGTTTAATTCCTGATTACAAATACTTTTCAGCCTATGACTGCTTCACATCTGTGACACATAGACACCAGATGCCGGGTATCTTCTGCAGTGACGCTTTGCCTGTGATTCACTTATAATAGACACTGCTGCCACATTATCTGTAAAACAAGTGAACCAATTCCACTGGAAGCCATATACACAGCAGGGATAGAAAATAATCACCCCTTTCAAAATATTCACATTTTGTTGCTTTGCAGCCTGAGATGAAGACACACACACACAAAAAACTATTTTTCCAGCTGCATTTACTCAATGCAGTGTATAATATCCAAGTGAAAGATATGATAGTAACAGTTTAGAAAAAATAAAAAATAAAAAAACAAAATAACTGAGATGTATAAAGATACTTATAAACCAGGTGTAACTATTCACCTTCTTCATTGCACACCAAGCTAATTGGCCTCCACCTGTGATCAACTGTAATCATTTTGATTAGTTCAGCATAAAAACAGCTATTCCTGAAGCATTCCAGTGCTTGATAGTGCAACTGGAAGCAATCAACCAACCAATCAACTATGAGTGGCAAGACACTGTCAAAAGATCTCAGGGATAAGGCTGTGGACAGGCACAAGGAAGGAGATGAATACAAAAAAAAGGTTATATCACTACCTAGGAGCACAGAAAAGTCTATAATTAACAAGTCGAAAGCGTTGGTACTTCTAGGACCCTCCCTGGATCAGGCTGCCCCTCCAAACTGGATGGAAGAGCAAGGAGGAAACTGATCACAGAGGCTACCAAGAGGCTAATGGGAACTTTGGAAGCAGTTACAAGAAATTATGGCAAAGAGTGGTCATTGTGTGCATGTGACAATAATAAAAGCAAAAAGTGGTTCCACAAAGTACGGACACAGGGGAGCTGATCCTTTACACATCTCATTTATTTATTTATTTATTTATTTATTTATTTATTTATTTATTTTCAGAACTGTTGCTATCATATCTTTCATTTGGATGTTATACGTTTTATACAGCTGGAAAATAGTTTTTTTTTGTGTGTTTCATATCAGGCTGCAAAGCAACAAAATGTGAATATTTTGAAGTGGATGATTCTTTTCTATACCCCCTGTACCTATGGCACCATGCTTTACATGGTAAATGGCATAGTTGCTTTTGTCCTTCCATTTATTCTACATTCCATCATCCTGGTAGATCTTTATCATGTTTGCTTATAAGACTTTGTTCAGTGCTGCATAGTCTTTTTTGAATGCATTTTCATAAGCTGTTTTCTGTTCTTGAGGCTTAGTCTTTTAGCAAATCATGGTCATGCAGTCCCTACATCCAGGTCAGTGTTCTCGGTCTTAATCTACAGGTTTTCTTCCTGATTTAAAATATTCTTCGATTGTCCACAGCTGGACCCTTCTGCCAGCCTGTTTGCTACTGGTTTGATAAATGCATTTTTGCTCTTTAACAGTGTAACAGTTAATTTTAATGCACAGCATGCTTTGTCTCTGAGACAACAGCAACAGACTCCATATTCAGTATCACATCTGGATACAACCCTAGGCCCCTTGTTAGCTCTGTTGGGTATGAATCATTAGTATAATCACATGCAGTTGACAAGAAACATCTCAGTTACAGTGCTCATCTATGTAAAATCTCACTAGACCGGCATATTCTAACTAAATAATAGTTAGAATGTCATTTGTTATGTATTGTTGTTGAAGTTTTTTTTCCGTCATCAACTTTGAGCACTAAAACTGATTTTGATTTGGGATGCAACTAACATGAATTTTTATTGCTGATTCAGATTTCTTTATAGCCAAACTGTCTTATGGCTGTTTTTTTTGGCCAGTTTTTATTAGCTGTTTTTATAACCCGAAGCTCACATTGTGCGGACAGAGTTCTTTAGCTAAGGTCACAGTCTTAGCATCTAAGTCCTGTGTCACATGAGGACGTTACGTTGTAGTGGGCACACAAAGTTTAGGAGAGGAGAGAATAACTTCTCACCATATGGTTCAGTGGACCCTTGATGGAAACATGGTCACACCTGGCATTGTTAAGCAGAGCTACCTTGAGTATTGATTTCTGTTATCCTGGTGGCTCCTCTGCTTGAGTGCACCTGTCCCCACCACCTCTTCATGCATTTTGCCAATCTTTACTTAAAGCCTGGGGAGTGAATGAAGTCAACCAGTGCCCAAAGCTCTCGCTCATCGTCCCTGTTTATGTCCTACTTGCACAAGGGTGAGTTGTCCTGGGATGTCAAGTTCAGCCATCCCAGACCATTATCTCAGTTTAAGAACATCTCATCAGCTCCTCTGATGGTTCCTGTGGCCAGCTTCTCACACTTTGGAAGCCTTGTTTGAAAGTGACAGCCATTTTTTCATGTCTCTATGGGCTAAGATGAGTGCCATCAGATCCCTTGTGAATCCACTGTTTTTTAGTCACTCAGTGACAGAATCAATAGTTTACTAGAGTGGAACTATCATTGGCTGTGAGCTTCCATTTTTCACCTTGTCAGACTGAAACCCAGCTAATGTTTTCCCATGTCTCTGTGTGCTGGATTGATATCTGTTGCACACATGAGGATCAGGCTGTTGTCAGGATGAACTCCTCAAGTTTTATCAACAGGAGACATTTAGTGACTTCAATCCACCAGTGTGAGATTTACCTATAGTGGTGCATGACAGGATGAAAATGTCTTTTTCGGGGCTTTTGAGGGCAGATTATTAGGCATACTACTCAATACACATCATGTTAAGATTAATAATGTTTGTTAAATAACGAATTCATCTGTAAATTGAACTTTTAATTATCTTTAAATAATTCGAAAGACGAGAGGTTTCAATGTTTGATTTGCTTATTTTAGTTTACTGAGTTGATCTGCTAGAGGTGTACAGCTAACAGAAGCTTGCCAAAATAGCCTTGACCAGATTCAGAGGCCACACGAAACAAAATGCTAAGCCAGTTGATAAGGCTGACAAAGTGCAGAGGCAGTTATTTATACCATAAGCATCTACTTATTGTCCATCAAAACAGATAATGAAGATGGTTTGAAAGTGGTTGATTAGCCCAGTGCCGTGCCAGCCCATATTCCACACCAGACATATTCCCACACACATTCCCTAGAGCAGAAGCTACTTTGTTAAGTACTTGTTAAGAGTGTTATTATGTAGGATGCACACAAACATTGCCCTGGTGACTGATCTCTTTCTCTCTAGAGAGAATGTGGGAGGAGAGTGGATAACATTATGCACCACTTCAGGCACTTTGATCAGTGTACATTAACTGTCCTCTGCAGAAGAGGTCTTGTATATATTACAGTGACAAGCAAAGTTATTATTAACATGTCCACAGCTATGTCAGTCCTACTTTTACCAGTGACGGTACTAAAACGAGAGACTTTAGCAAACACCCTGTGCAGAATGAAGAATTGAAAGCGCTTATTGACACAAAAAGTATCGATTGTGTGAGTCAACAAAAATTTCCCCTCTTTTGATTGCCAGTTTAAATGTATTTAATTCCTACATATCACACCGATGTATTCTATGGCGAGTGAAATTGCTACAAGCCTCACAATACAATATTATCATGATACTGATACTGAAGCCACAATATGGTTTATTAAAAATGTGATATTTAAAGATCTGTCATATGCTAATTATTGCAGTATAACATATTGCGCTTTATATTGCAATTTATTTATCCAAAATAAAACTTTTGTTTTTCGCAGAAAACAGTGTATATTTGGTGGTCCAAAGGTGCAACTGAAATCGCTTGGATGTTTTCTTTTCCTTTTTTCTTCTGCTTTCTATTCTGTTTCTCTGCAAAAAAAAAAGGTATAGGGAGCACAAAAGGTAGGAAGACTGTAAATTGTAGAAACAAAAAGATGCACATAGACTAGATGGTGGCACTACAGCAAAGCTGTTTGAGTTTGTGTCCATAACTTCTGAACTGTAAGGCTTAGAGACAAAATTCTTTCTTCATTTTGCTAATAAATGGAAACCAAACCAAACTGTAGTTTGGAACATTATGCTGCTCCCACAAAATGGTTCAATTTTTTTAATATTATGCAAAGTACACTTTTGCCAACTTGTGTCTTGCCTGATTGTCAAGGCATTTGTGTCAAAACATGCCAATTATTAATTCCTCTTACTAGGACTTCAACAGCTAATAACGCCCCAAGGCAAGAGTGCTAATGAGTGCTTCTAAGGTGGAACTTGGTTTAAAAACATGCCTACAGCTTGTGATTATTTTAACCAGGTCTCATAACACTTAATATACTTAAATATCACCTGATTTTGAGGTAGTCCACCAGGGATTGGTCACCTGATTTTAAGGTGGTCCACCAAGTATTGGCACTCTTTCAGCAATTAAACAAAAACTTTGCATTTTGCCTTATTGAGTTATTTTATATGAGAGATGTTAAGGATCTCTCAGTAATTGAAATAATTAAGCTGATTAAAGTTATCGAGTATTTGGTAGACTTAACACTGGTCAATCATTATGTAACCTTAATAGTATATACACTTTTTTCACCTCATTCTTTAATTTCAATCAATGACACATCAACTGGTGACTAGGTGGTGTCACATTGAACAGAAATAAGTCCTGTGTTTGTATTGTGGAGAAGGACTTTTTCTGGATTTTCATCACTGATTGGTCTAGAAATGTGAAATCTGTGGATTCTGCAAGTTATTGCACATTATGGCTGCCACACATGAATCAATCAATGTGGGCAGGTTTATTATGACCAAAAAATCTAAAACTCTGTTTAGTAATTATTTGACTGTGGAATCATACAGTAGTGGGACGCTCAGTTGCCAAGCAGAAGATTTCCAGTTTAAACCCCATGTCTGAAGACTGAGCAAACAATCCTTATAAAACAGGATTTCACTGAGTTTGGTTAGGGTTTTGTGGCAGAATGCTTATCTGTGGAATACATTATTTGAATTCAAATCCAAACTTAACAGCTCTTTTATGAAGTCTGTATTTTGCTTGGACCTCTATGATCACTGCATGCAGCTATTTTTAGCAGATGTTTTTATTTGTAAAGTAGGCAGGCTTTTATCAACATTCATCAGTGTCCTCTCACTACTGGATGTGTTGTACAGATACATCGTGCAATCACTGGGAATCAATGAGGTGTCAACCAGTACTGACCCCAGGGCTAGCCACTGATCCATACTGAAAAGGCGCCATAAAGGGTTCTTTGAGTGATGCCATAGAACAGTGGTTCCCAGCATTGGTCCTATAGGCCCTCCTGTTCCAGACATTTTACTACCTTGCTCCTAAACATCTTACCCAACAAATCTAAGAGGTGTTTTAGCCTTTACATTACAATGACAATGTTAAGGACAGGAAACCACTGCAATAGAAGAACTATTTTAGTTCCCTAAAGAACCTTTTTTGTAAATTAGATTGGTGGGTGAAGAACCTTTTAATGGTATAAAGAACCTTCACATAATCTTAATGTTCACATCTAATCATGTTTACAGCCGATGACTATTGCATGTTTCATTTTGGCTAGAGTGACAATCTAATAATTGTTAAAATATTAATAATTAAATAATATCACTTGGGTGTCTGTGTATATGACATAATTTTTAAATCCTAAATATTGGCGAAACAATGCTGAAACAATAATTCAACATTATCAATGATGTCAACGATAAATAATTTCCTTTGCTGATTGTTCATTTTCATTTTTAGGGTGTCGACCAATCTACAGTTAGCTAATGACCTGAAGAGGGCAGAGATTTGCCTATAGGGTTCTACTTATATGTGCATTTAGCAACAGTTTTGGCAGAGGACTGAAAAAGAAGTCAAGTCTGGGAGCATTTTCTTCAGATGAAGGGTAATGTGTTCGCTTACAACATTTGCAAGTACGACTTATCTTTCCACGGAAAAACATAAACCTTTGGCTATCTTACAGGAAAAAAAGTGGTTTGTCACACTGAACTAATGTTATTATTACAAAATCATCACTGTAGCTCATGCTCATTTCATTACTAACATTAGTCTCTGGAGCATTCTAAGTCATATTAGTTTTTTTCAATTGAAATATTTGGCAGTTACTTTGAAAAGGAATTGACCATTCAGTAACTTGTTCTGTCATAGTGTTATGTACATGAGATAGCTAGGTAAAACTAGTTAGTTAGCATAAAGTACAGCTCATTCTGTGAGCATAGCTTTCATGTGAAAAAATACCATCAGCTCACGGTGGTACCTCTTCACACATTTATCATTTAGAGAAAAAAAAATATCAGACTGGCATGTTAAATCAGTTAAATGATGCTATAGAATGAAGATCTATAATGTTAATTTACATATTTGTTTTAGCTATTGCTTGTCTCTCATCTCTTACAGTGGAAGACGTAAAATAAACCAGCCTTGTGAACTTTACTCTTCATGAACATTACTTTGTGACACATTTGAACTTTTTTCCTTGAAATTTAGAGCACAAGTCAGTAGTTTAACAAGACATTAATAAAATTATTATTGTAAATTTTATTTTATTGAAAAAAAAAAAAACAGTAACAGAACATAGTACTGTCCACATTTAGGGCAGTTATTATTCACATGAGTAACTGACTATTAAAATAATAATGTTTTTTTCCTCCCAACCCCGTGTTCTATAATCCTCATTTTAAACATGAAGCATTATAATAATATATACAGCTGTGGACCTAGACCCGAGGATCTCACAAAGCGGTTAGCGCCATTTTCTCTTATCTATTACGATTGCAGCCTTTCAACATAAAGAATTTCCTTCTAAACATACCCAGGCGGTTGATCCTCAAAAGGAGACTAAACGAACATGGAGGATTTTTCAAACATAAGTGCTGACCAACCACCTGCGCTTTCATCAATCTCTACCAGAGTCAAATGAATGAGAGATAAGCATGAAACTGTATACACGCTGTAAGATAAGACTTAAGCCTTTGTAGAAATTACAAAGTGGAACAAAAGGCTTCACTTCTGATATCCAGTGCCTCAACCTGGCCCTCGTACATGATTTTTCTCCACACTTTTCCTTGCTAATGTAATCACTTCTATTTGTCTTCTTGTGATAGTGTTTTGACTTGTCATTCATCTGCATTCCAGGCCCGAGGCTGAGTCAGAGGACTGGACTGCAACCGGACTGCCATTTTTCATAATTCCATCCATCAAATGCGATGTTGGAGCCACCCGCACTCCTTCCCCCAACTTGGGTTAGTCCAGCATACTGACTCTTTGAGATGGTGGATGTTTCAGTTTGTTTTGATTTTTAAAGTCTCCTTCTGATGCCTGCTTAGATTTTTTTCACTGGACTGCTGAAAGCCTCTGGGCCTTTGTCACTGGATATACAAGGCTGAACTGAACAGTGAGTAAAAAAAACCCTACAACATCTCATCTAGTTTAATGAGCATATGAATATAAACAGATAAATGCAGTTAGTCTGGATTGGTCATAGGGGTGTTACAGTAAACAAATTTTATGTCATGGTATATATATTGTATTTTTTTGGACCATGATGTGATACATTTCTGATGTAGAAGTAAAGGGAAAAAAAATTGACATTCATTTTTGTTGCCAAAACAAGACAGCAGTACTAGGTTTTAGCAACAAGACTGACTAGGTACTAACAAGACTAGCGTGGTTTACACTGTCAGGTAAGAAAACATTTTTTACATATATATATATATATATATATATATATATACTGATACATGGGAAATAATAATAATAATTAAAAAAACAAGTTCTCCACACAGGACCCATTTATGAAGTACACACAAGCGAGCAATTGCCGGATCTGCAGAAAAAGACTGTTGCTTAAAGGACGTCACCATTCCTACCACAACTGATAATGCAAGAAACATTGTTAATGCAGTACATTGCATACAAACTGAACCATGGCTCAGAAATCAAGGACCAGACTGAACTGAGAAAAGACTGAATCTTCATATCCCTAGTATAGCATAAGAACTGACTGTGTTCATATAACCAGGCACAATGTCTCACAACCCCCACCTAAACAAAAATTAGTTCACATATGGTTTTAGAAAAAAAAAATTGGTATAAAACTAGTATGGAGGTTCTTCAAACTTTAACCCTTTAATGTCACCACAAGAAGCAACAATAGTTTAATCTTTTATATGTATTGTTCCTCTTAAATCATACCTCAGCATGGTGTTGCATTTATCACTGAACTGGCAACAGGGACATGGGTGTCTAGGGCTCAATGATGCACATGGGGGACAATCGCTAACCTGTCTGGTCCGATGGCACACAAATAGCTGAAATACTTAATGCTGGCTATAGAAATGTGGTAGAAACATGTCAGAACACACAGTATAATCACAGCTTGCTGTGTATGGGACTGTGTAGCCACAGACTTGTTAGAGTGCCCATGCTGTTCATTCACCATTTAAAGTGCCTACAGGGGCATGTGAGCATCAGAACTGAACTATGGAGCAATGGAAGAAGGTGGCCTCGTCCGGTAAATCACATTTTCTTTTACATCATGTCGATGGCTGAGTGTGTGTTTGTCACTTACATGGGGAAGAGATGGCACCAGGATGCACTATATGAGAAAAGTAAGCTGGCGGAGGAAGTGTGATGCTCTGGACAATGTTCTTCTGGGAAACCCTGAGTCCTGACATTCATGTGGATGTTACATGTACCACCTACCTAAACATTGTTGCAGGCCAAGTACACCCCTTCATGGCAGTGGTATCAACTATCGACAGTGGCCTCTTACAGCAGTATAATGTGCCCAGCCACACTGCAAGAACTCATTTAGAAATGGTTTGAGGAACATGACAAAGAGTTCAAGGTACTGACATGGCCTCCAAATTCCCCAGATTTCAAACCAATAAAGTATCTATGAGATGTGCTGGGCAGACTAGTCCAATCCATGAAGGCCTCACAACTTCCAGTATGTAAAAAATCTGCTGCTAATGTCTTGGTACCATATACAGCACACCTTCAGAGGTTGTGTGGATTCCATGACTGTTTTAATAGCATGAGGGAGACCTACACAACATTAGGCGGATGGTTTTATTGTTATGGCTGATTTGTGTAGATGATTGTGAATGATTGCAATATTAGGAGTCTTCCCCAAGTACTCTAGGTGTAACGTGGTGAGGTTGCACATGACGTGAATTGAAACTGAACCCCAGTCTGCTGGAAGGCAGTGACATTACTTACAAAGATTGCCCATTCTGATCCATTTTACTATGGCCAATGTGAACACTTACATGTACCAACTGTTTGGGGGCATATTTAAATGAGCTAAAGGGGAGAAAGCCGAAGTCTCTGAATGTATTGTCAGGGAGAAATGAATCGTCCACTGAAAAGTTCTTGAAGGAGCCAAATATGGTGCAATAGCATTGCTCCAGAGACCCCATTTTGGTACTTTTATTTTTAAGAATGTCCTAGATTTGCAGCATTATGCTATACAGCACCAAGGAATTGTTGTTCATGGATCTTTGTGTGCAAAGGCCATCACAGCCCCCTGGCTCAACATCACCACTTCCATACACTGAGGCTTTATAAGATGTTATCTTTTCCTTTCTCATCGTTACATGACTGCTCCGCCAGTCGGAGAGGGTTAAGAGGGAAAGCAGTCCTTAAAGTGTGTGCCGCTTAACCTTGACCCACGCCGGGCTCTTTTCAAAGTGTCTGTGTGTGACTGCAGCTGCCCCCCTCGCCACTTCACAGAGTGTTTACATTCTAGTGAGAAGTCTTTATCTTCCCCAAGCCTGGGATCTCTCGCCGCGAGTTTACATAGTGCAAGCGCAGACACACACACACAGACATGCACAGCCTTGCCGTCTTTCCATATCTCTCTCTCTCTCTCTTTCCTTCTCTCTCTCTCTCATTTATCCACACACACACACACACACACACACACACACACACACACACAGCCCAAAACGAGCCTCCCATAGAGATGGGAGAGAGAAGAGAAAGCTGTCACACTCTCATCCATCTTCACTGTAGCTGAGGCCAAGTTCCCTTTCTGCAGCATAGCACTCTGAGGCCAACAGACCTGTTTGCATACACACTTTTGAAATGTTATATATCTAGACTACTTGAACTATTTTTAGGGTTATAATATGTTTCCTTCATTTTCTGACCAGTGCTGTACTTATTCACCATATCAAATATGTGTGCGTGGAGAGGGTATAGCTTTATGATTAAAGTTCAAACAAATCTTCATATAAACATGTTGCCCTCATTTCATCACATTTGACCAAACTATTTCTCCAGATTGTTGAAATGAGAATTATCAAATGAACAGTAACAGCGCTCCTATTAGCCAATCATGTTCTCAGCCTGCAGATTGTGAGGTCATGATTGGCAGAAGGCATGTCACTGTGTAGTTCTGTGGACCCTCAGCGGTGTCATACAATCAGCATCTGAGGGGTCTGCACTGCTCATTCATCATGATAGGGCGTCTGGTATGGATGGCTGGGACGGTGAGTCCTCTTCCCTGTTTGTATTGTCACATGGCAGTCTTGTTTATGTCAGGCAGACTTGACAGGTCTCTTTTAGGGTAACAAATTTAATTAAAGTTGAATTATTTACATTATATATTACATTTACATATTTATATTGTGGTAGAATGGGGTGGGTTGTAACAGTGTACACTGAAACTTCCCCAGTCTCTCTAATCAGAAAAAACTGGGGTGATATCACTGTTGTACAAACTCTTCCTCCTGAGCTAAAAGAAATATGAAGACTTTGAGGTAAGAAAGTACAACTTCACATCTGGAATATAAATTGGTTAGTACTCTAAATATTTCTTCCGAAGATGTGAGGCTAGCATTGCTCACAAACACTAGAAATTTGTTTTAAAAAATGTATTCCCAAAATTTTTCCCAACTCACTCAAAAGACATCTAGCTCTTAATTAAGGTCATGCAGTCAGTGTGGTTTCCTGTATATTTTCCTGTATATTTTCTGCTTAGGAAATGTTTTAAAATATATTTGATAAATTAAATAAATTGTTTCATAAATATTATAGGCATATTTTTTATTATTGTTATAACTTACTCCACCTGCTGTTACAACCCACCCTGGTAGTGGAGTTTTCTCTTAGTATTTGACACAATCATATTCATGTTGTGAGTAGGTAGTGGATTTCTACACTCTTGTTTGATGCATATGTTATGGATGTCTTATATCAAGATTTGAATGATATGAAAACAATAGTCATACTGGGGCTCATACAAAAAGTGTTACAACCCTCCTCAATCTTCCCTAATACATAAATTTACCTATCAGTTGTATATATAGTCAGGTCCATAAATATTTGCACATCATGGTTATTGTTATTTTTGCTGTGTACCACAGAATATCAGAGCTGTGACTGAATAAAGAAAATAAGCTCAAAGTGCAGACTTTGGTACAGTACAGTGGTGCTTGAAAGCTTGTGAACCCTTTAGAATTTCCTTTATTCCTGCATAAGTATGACATCCTCATATTTCCCCCTAAACGTAGATAAGTCTAGAGCATTTCAACCATTATTAGATAAAAAAATCTCATCAGAGAGACAGCAAAAACAACCATTTGGTACATTCTTAAAGACAGATATGACACTGGTGAGCTCAGAAGCACCAAAAGGCCTTGAACAACATGCAAAACAACAGAAAAAACTCATAATGGTTGAGAACAACCTTCAGGATGTACGTGTATCTGTGTCAAAGTCAACAATCAGAGAAGACTTTACCAGAGTAAATTCAGAGGGTCTACTCCAAGATATAAACCATTGGTAAGGCTTTAAAAACAGGAATCCTAGATTAGAGATTCCAACAAGCATCTAAAAAGTCTGTATATCTTATAGACAGATAACAAGAAGATCAACTTGTACCAGAATGGTGGGAAGAGAAGAGGAGTATGAAGGGAAGGAACTGCTCATGATCCAAAGCAAACCAAATCATCTGTCAAGGTGAAGGCAGTGTTATGCAGTGGGCATGCATGGGTGTCAGTGGAACTGGTTCCTTTATATTTGTTGATGTTACTGCTGACAAAAGCAGCAGAATGAATTCTGAAGTACGTAGACTATGTTATCTGCTCGGATTTATAAGCCCTAGACCTTGAATATTTTGTAATGGCTAAGTCAATAACCTAACCTCAGTCCAGCTGAGCACGCATTTCATTAACTTAGGGCAAACCAGAAAGTAAAATGCTACCAAGAACAAGGAACCGAAGACAGTGGCAGGGAACCCCTGGCAGAACAACACCAGCTTCAGGTGATGTCTATAGGTACCATACTTCAGGCAGTCATTGACCTAAAAGGATTTGCAAACATGTATTTAAATGTATAATTTAATTCATGATGGTTAGTTTGTCCAGTTACTTTTGAGCCCCTAAAATGAATGGTGCTCTGTATAAAAAGGTTGTAACCTATATGCTGTAACCTCTGTGCTCTATGCTCTATGCCAGTTTTGGTTATAAATACCCTCAAATTAAATCCGAAAGTGTGCACTTTTAGCTCATTTTCATTATTTACTTCCAACTCCAATATGCCGTGGAAGACAACTAAAATAATAACAGTAAGACTAATATGGATCTGAATATTTATGAAACTGACTGAGCAGTCCCTCATCCAAACACTTATTGTGCCTTCAAATTAAACCAGAACCACATTTTTAAAAAAAACCCCTCCATATTACCTGGCATAAACAACTCACTCTACTGCAGTAGCGTGTGCTTTGTATGCTCTCATTGTCCATCACTATGACTGATGGTGTCTGCTGTTCACAATGTGTGCATCAGAGGAGAGAGACAAATACTCTGTCAGCAGGACATGCACAAGGGCCTCTCCACCCAGCCATCTGCTGCACTTAATTGGAAACACAAACAGAAAACACGAATTCGTCAAGCTAGGGAGAGGTTGACAAGCTGGGTGAGGGATTTTTCACTCGCCTTGCAAGCTCTTTTGATAGTCCAGGCATATTTATTTAACACTGGGCTGAGGGCTGGAGCAATGAAGGGCCCAGTTTGTTTGTAAGGCAAATGTGGTGCTGGACCACCAGCATGTAGACAATAACAGTGCCCCCAAACATACACACACACACACTCATACACACAGACACACAGACCCAGAGCTCTGAGGTGAGTATGTGCTCTTGGAGGGTGAGGTCGGAGCTGTTACCAAAGCAAAACAATCTGTCACTGATGAGAGGAGACAAGTGGAAGGCAGACCAGTGTTTGGGTCTCAAAGCGGTGATGTCGGTGTAGGACTCGGAATTATACCTCAAATAGAAGATAGAATCTTTCGAAATGCCAGATAATAATGATCAGTGACAGGGTACTTCCTCCAAATGGTAAATTACTCAGTACTCCTCTCTGACTGAAAACTTACTTTTTCCTGCAAGAGGTACATTTACACCCCTACATTATTCCCACTATTCAACGTTACTCTCTAAAACCCATATACATCTGTACTGGAAAGCGCTAAGGAAAACTCAATACTCCTTTCAATACTAAAAGAAGCCACCCCGATCACAGAAAGCATAATTTAAAAGGCACTAGTAACTGCTCTGAAAAGGCCACTATGCTTAATTAAAATTTTGAGTGATTAATCACACTGCCTCTGGCTCTTGATTTACCAATATAACAAGATAATCAATGTTACTTACTTCACCTAGCAGTGGTTTAATGTTATAGCTGAGAGATGTTTGAGTAACACAAGTTATTTCATTCTTATTAAGTCAGTAGCTGTAATGTGATTAAAAGAAATTAAATGGTGTTACACTGCTTTACTTCAGGAAACATAACTTTCCATTACTGTTAACAGTTTCTACCTCACAATTGATGGACAATTAAGGATGGACCTTCATAGCATGAGATAACATTTACGTCATTGGTCAAATTTAACTAACAGACCAATATTTATCATTATGATCAAATTTGTTGATACATGGCTCTTGGGAATTAATTGACAGTGACTGTGTGTGTCTGAGTATAATGTATTTTTTAGAACGTGATCATTTGTTCAAAACAATACCAAATGACTATGTTTTTATCAAGATTCTAAACTCTGTTGATCATAAATTCTGTTGATGGTGAATAGACACATTTTCCTACAACACAGTGCAGCCAGTCAGACTGGAGATAATTTACATATATGCATGTATCACTCTTAAAGGCACAGTAACCTGTTTAATTGTAAGGGGTGAAGAGGGGTTGAAAAATGTTCATGTAAAAATTAGTGCTGGGAAAGTTAACGCGTTATTATCGCGTTAACGCATGATTTACTTAACGCCGACAATTAATTTATCG
>JBBPCZ010000089.1:13284854-13295455 GCA_037974445.1 Brycinus macrolepidotus | reverse complement strand
TCGTGATTAATCGCGAGTTAACTATGGCAAACATGCGATTAATCGCGATTAAATATTTTAATCTACTGACAGCCCTAGTAAAAATGAATTATGGCTGTTTTCGGTACATGAACCCTCACAAATGTTATAAATGAATCTCTGGGGGAAAAAAAATTCTGGAAAAACGTAGGCCCTTTAATATTTTTTTGGTAACTTGTACATTTATAGAACTAGAACTTTCTGTTGTCTCCAATATTTCATGTGAACCAGCATCCTCCATTGTCAGTTCCATTCAAAAATGACCTCTCTCTAGACCTGCATGCACCCTGTGTGACCATTCCTCTCTGTACAAGTGCCAGCGTGCACCTTTCTAGCCTGGAGGGCGCACACACACATACACACTCACACACACACACAACACACACACACACACACAAACAAAAACCCAGAGATGTTAAGTTGTATGGATTGAGACAGCCAGACAGACTAGAGCGATATTGAGTGTTGGCATCCTAGAGTGCCGCATTTGGGTGAGGTGAGTCACGAGCGCTACTCCATCTGACAGCAGTGGGTCGTGACTCCAGTCTGTATCAGGAGGGAATTTTATTGATAACATCAAATCACACATTGGTCTCTTCAGAGGCTCCTTGCTGTCTTGCGTGGTGTGCAGAGGCAGGTGCTCTCACGCTCAGACAGTCCAGAGGCTGGTGTTCCCACAAGAGAGAAAGACTTCCAGACCCCTGCATTTAGAGAAATCAATACCCCTCAAATAACAGCTTCAGCAGTGTCAAGGGACAGACATTGTATCGACCTCTGACTGGTGTTAATAGAGTGAGCAGATGAAGTTGGTAAGCCTGGTGTTTTCTTTAGACAGTACTGTACATGTTCACTTTTAGTGAGAACAGAAGGTACTGTGTCATGAATTTGTGAATGAATTCAGGTGCTGATGGTGGTTAAGTGTTTATCTTAACAGCAAAATCAAACGACGATCCTTATGATGCACATCTGTAGCGGACTGACTGAAAAGTCGATGAAAATAAAGCGTACAGTAACAGTGTGTTCATTAAGTCAGAGAGATTGACCAACTGCGAGTTAATTGACCGTGAATCTCATCCTTGGTCAAGAGGTGTCAGGTTCATCAATATTGCGGGCTGTCCAACACTGTATCAGATGACATTACATGGGTGTTTCTGGGATAAAAAAAAACATGAATTATACAGTATTTACTGGATGCATTATGTAGAGCCATGTGAAAGTGACAAGAATGTGTTGCTGAAGAGGAGGTGAGTGAAACAGGAAGAACTCACTGAAGTCCATTAATAAAAAATTTTGGTAAAGTCTGATTAAAAAAAATAATAATTATAATGCAAAATACTCAATGGAAAAACAATAAATTAAAAAAAACCCTCAATATTAAACCACCAAGAATAGAAATTATGACTAGTTCATTAGGGGTGGATCCTCATAGCATAGGGGTGAGACTCATTGACCTGTTTTGTTGGCTGTTCATGTCCTCTGGGGACACTGCAGGGGAGTCAGTCACTTGGTATTATATTGATTCTATTGACTGCCTACACAGGTTTCCTGTAGGGGTCTGCTGGTCTTCTCCAATAGCTCTTTGCCCCTTTGTAGGATATCTCTTTGTCCATATGCCATGCATGACAACTTCTTGGATGGCAAAGCATATGCACTCATGTCACAACCTTGGAACACCCACAGCTTTATATGACCACATTACTTCGGCTCATGTCACTACAGATGTCGCCTCATTGCAAATGACTCTGCCACTATTTCTTCTGCTCCAGTTTGTTGTGTCCAGCCAAAACCTGATGAATCAGAGCAACCACACGCAAGTTCTGTATGGTACCTGGAATGACCACCAGTGTATTTGGAAGACCTAAATAACCTATCTTTGCTGTGAACATCTTGTAGAATGAAAATAGATTTTAATCTCAATTTCTTCTGGGCAAAACAGACCAGGACTGCAGCAGTCAATTTATGTGTAATTTAGGCCCCCAAAAATGTCCCAGCTGTACCTTTATGAGAATACGTGACAAGAGAATAGCGAGTGAGAGTGATGCTGTCAACAAATAATGAGAAAGACAGACTCTGAAATGACGCAGACCCTCTACGTAATATATCCACCCACCCTGAAAATAAGGAAAGGAGCCTCAATGTCTTCCATATGGAAGACAAATGCAGGTGAAATGCAGTTGGGTGTACCAGAGCACCCCATGGGCCTCTTACCTTTTCCTACAGACAGCCTATAGGTGGAGGGAATGGGGTGCCTTATCAGCCCTAATGATTAGACAGCTGGAAGCCATTTTCCAGGCCCATCCAGGCTAGATTAAGCTTTGAAACCTTCACTGGCCCAAGCAGCCATCCCATGACAAGGACAAATGGAAGTGCTTTGACATATATTAAAAATCTGATATGACTGCACTTTACTTCAGTGCCATTATTTCACCCTCTGTTATCTCATGACCTTTGATTTTCACCTTGCCATCAATCACATGATCCTGTTTGGATCTGGTGTATTGGACTAATGATGAAATGAATTTGTGGTTCATCTCTGAGTTCTCATAGCAAATGCTGAATCAGTTATGCCTGGAAGCAACATCATGCAAATCAGGTTATATGTGTTAACAATTTTCACTGTTGAGATTTGGCCTGTACCATTTTTGTTAATGCCTTTTTTTTATCAAGTGTGAAAAACTGTCTCTCATATCTGTTCCCTTTAGCTCTGACAGCCCTTGCATGCCTCCTGAGCTCAGCAACTCTCTCTGTTTCTCACCCTCTCAACACCCCTGTTCCTTCAGCTTCAGAACCGGCCTAGGTGCTGAAAGACTTGATGTGGGGATAGGTGGAGGGCCTCCATTCCCATCTCAGCACAGCCAGGTTGCAAAGCTAGTGCTGTGCACAGATGCTACATGTCAGCTGCATGATGCATGTCCCTGTTGATACGCTAAACGTCTTTACATGAACCAGAAAACACTGTCTGATGGAGGCTTGGCCTAATTGAGTGCTCTTTAATCGCTTGCTTACATGGTCTGAGTGTACAGGGGTGGGAATTTTCTCCACCCTCTACTTAGCTAAAAGTGAAGGCCAGCCAGATTCCACAGTGTGGCTGGTCAAAAAAGACTGGGCATAGATTAGTACTTACATTTTAACTTACTCATTGCAGTGATTTATGAATTGGCAGGTAACCATGGAAACAAGTAAGCAAAACAGCTTGCCAAGTAAGCAGGCTTTGTCTCCAGGCTGCTAGTCTATTCATACCTCAAGCCATGTCTGATACAGCTGTCTGAGAGGCCAGGCCTGTCTGGGAGTGAGACATTCTGCATTTCTAATGATTGGACTTTGACTGCTACAGTTCGGCCTGAACAAACTTTTCAAAGCAGCTGTGTGACTCCCGCGGCAGATAGATTTGTCTCCAGGACTCTTCCTTTTTGAACTAGTCATCCATCACTGGCTAGCCATGTTTCAGTACATCTTAATAAAGTAATCCCCCCTCCCCCTTTCTCGTTTTTTTCCTCCTCTTTGGAATGCTCTTGTTCTTTCTGTTTCTCTTTGCTCATTCAAGGCACCCCAGTGATGATTTGTTTTTGTTTCAGATTCTAAGTTGAGAAGGGCCATGGCTTATCATTACTTCAGTCTGATTCTGTATCTCTTTTTTTTTTTAAATCTTCAGTTTGCTGGTTCTATGATGCCTTGAGTGTTACAGAAGAAGCTTAAGGCCTAGCCAAAATAAAAAATTCCAAACGGCACAATATTTGTATAAATGAGGAATCATTGCTGTAAAATATGAGTGGAATTGTTACCACAAAAACGTATGTGCCAAAAGCCAGCTACAGTAAGATTCCCTTAGCAGCATCTGAGATTTCCAGCGAGCCAGTGTCCTGATTAATATACATTTTTGTATTTCTTTTTTCCCTTCGTTATTTAATGTTTTGTTCCAAATTCCTGTTCTTTTTGCTTTTAACTAGGCCTCTAAGTGACTACTATAGGGCCTTTGCGTTACTAATAATGTTGACCCTGACTTCTCAAAATCATGACAGTCAGTTGAACCTCTGTTTTGGAGGAAGTGCTTTGAAAATTGACCCTGGCTTAAGACATCTTTTTTTTTTTAAATCCATGGTGTAATCTGTCATGGCTTACACATGCATGTTTGTCTGATCGAAGGATGCGTGGGGTGGGCATGGCGATAAATCAGACATTAAGCAGTAGGACTGGGGCTGGGGGGCTGTGAGGTTAATGAATTTCTCTGGCCTGGTGGGGGGACGTAGAGGATTTCAGGGGTGGATAAGACCAGCCGCGTAGGAGCAGGTAGTCCAGAGAGGCCCCATCTATCACATCAAAGGAGTCTGCATAGAAGGTCACCACGTTTGGCCGAAGACCTGCCCAAAGAAAGGAGAAAAGGGAGGGAGGGAAAGGAAAAAAGCAAGATGGGGGATGGAACTAAGAAACTGTCTTTCTGCAGTTCTGCTTTCACTGCTGGCTGTCATTCTGCACTTTCTTTAAGTGTGGCCTAAAATGTAGACTCCTGCATTCCTTGATAAAGGCTACATGAAATGTTCTGGGGCATTGCTTTTGCATGTGAATAGACTGTCTGTTTTTACATGTTTCTTGTACTGATGCCTTTGTGGATTTTCAGTTGGCCTTTGTTATAAGAAATGGTACATTATTGGTGGATGTTAGTCTTTGATAGTCTATCTCCATCATTGCATGTTTTCTGAGATAATGCAGAAAGATACTAAAATACTAACTATTGTTGGATGCTGACATTAAGCACTCTAATGTAAGTACTTTTACATTTTCTCATGGATCCCACGCATCCTGGAAAACCTGGACAACAATTGACCATGCCATGGAAAGCACATGGAAAATGAGAGAATAAGTTAAACTGTCATGGAAAATCTTTCATTGTCCTAGAAAATTATTTTACCATTCTCCTATTTCCGTTTAGCTGAGAATGAACTACAAGGCTATACATCAGAGCTCACCAAATGGGTAATGTTTCCACCATGGCAATGCTGTGAAGACACCCTGAAGTCATGTCACTTGGTGGCACATGCAGGTTCGATGACATTACAAATCTGAATCTCTGAATAATGTAAGTTACGTTATCCTTCAAATTAATGTTTTAATGCTTTCTTGTTTTCAATGATTGAATAATTAAATGGTTAATTTGATTAGCATGATTGGTTCAGTTGCCTTATCTGACATGCTTACTAACTTGTTTTGCCTGCAGTGATTAAGGTTTGTGATTCTCTGGCTATAAACAGTGGTTTCAAATGTTTGTTGGGCATTTTTCAGGGAGTTGAATGGGAAGCCAGTGCCAAAACACTGAATGGGAGCTGTATGTGAGCCAAACACTGGCTAAATACTGATAAGAGTCAGTGGCTGTTAATAATCATGGCAAACTGGACTCCAATTTTGAATTGTACATTCAGTTGTGTAACATTCAGTCTAGATATGTGTGTAGGCGAAACTGTACGCTACGATCTCTGTCTGTCATTTCAGCTAGATCATCACTGAAAATGTGCTGGAAAAGTCATGGAGAATTATCTGTAGAATGGAGTGGGAAACCTGTTTTTCCTTCCTCAAGCAGAACTTGGATGGAGCATGCACTAATACATTGCACATATCTCCCCATCTTGTAATTTCTATTTGTGGTCACACATTTGGCCCTACTCTGCCCTCCTACCAATATTCTTGTCATGTTTGTCATATCTGCATCAGAGGAGAAATCACAATGGGATGCACAATATAATATTTTTTAAGTGGAGAATGTAAGTGTATAAATTCTTCTGCAATTGGAGCTGTTTTTTTACTACCAATAAAGTAGGGTTCTGATGTCGCACACTACAACACAAGTTCGCACAATCATTCTGTAGGTGGCATCACGCCCATTATAGGAACTCTATAGCAATTTTTTCTCTCTTTAAATGACTTTGCATGAAAATAAGTCCACTACTGTTCTTTAACAAAATGATATAACAACACCAGTTACTCAGATAGCTTTGCCCTACCACTGCCAAAGCAACTCCACCATATTTGACAAAGCATGTGATATTTTGGTCATGTCACCAGTCTTATGATGCAAGATGTTAACTTGATTCTCTAATAATCTCTTATTTTATCACAAAGTGGTATTAGTCATTTAAGATTTAGGATGAGAAAGATGTTCCCTCGAACACAACAGTGTTTCAGTAGAGCTTTGACAAGTTTCTGTTTAATCCAAGGGTTTTTCCATTCACCCTTAAGATCATAGAGTTATTCATTGGTTAGACAAACAGTATTATAGTATGTGATAACAAGAGACTCATTCTGATGTCCTACTGCTGAAGAAATTAATGATGCAATACTGCAGCCTTGGCAGTAGTAAGATTGGTAGTAGACTGGAATTGTGTTAACAGACATGAAAAGACCAGACTAATTTGACTAGTTTTTAATGACTAAATATGAAATTAATGAAACCTTATTAAATGATTAAAAGATAAATAATTAAAAGTTTACCATTCAACCACTTATAATATTGAAAAGCAATTAAAATGATTATTAATTCATTAAAGTAACTAATCAAGCTACAAGTTTTGCTGCTGAATCATAGCATAAACAATGCAAAAAAATGTAGATGAAATAAATTTCAAGGAAGATGTTTTAGATTTATTTGTTCTGTTTTCTATGTACAATTGTATTTTATTTACATCCAAGTACTTTGTTATACTGTATCTTTTCTGTATCAATAGGTGTTCAGATTTCTAAACCAGCATGTTTTGTTTTCCTAAAAAAAAAAAAGAAATAGAAGCAAAACCAAGTTATGTAGTAACACAAAAGACAAACTAACAAACATTACAGATAAAACATCAGAAGCTTTATAATACAGGAAAAATAAATACTATTAACAGAGAGAAATGTGGTTACAATGAGCGTTTTCCAAAACATTAGTTTATACCCAACCATATTCCTGAATAAAGTAAATGTTATTTTGAAGCTTTGTGTTGCTTTCTGTATATTATTTACATGAATCTACAGACTTCATATAAATGAAATTGGGTGATTATAGATCCATGCAGTGATCTTAAAACAGTCACAATGTTGGAAAATTAGCAGAGCATTTGTGCAATGTTTGAAAATAATTCCTGTGCTGTCCTGGTTGTTTTATGACAATGAGCCAGTAGGTCCACTGCAGCTAGCTTTAGCTACAATAATGCTATTAAAAAGTACTGATCTTCTCCATTAAATGGAAATTGTTGGGAATTCTTGGTGGTGCCCATTACTTTATACCTAGAAGATATGTCTAAGATAATGTAAAAAGTTTATTACTGTCACTTTAGGACCTAGTAATAGATTGATTGAGAGGGACATCATTTGTTTAGGTGACTAAAATTTCGAGCAAACCATATCCCTGGATGTGTAAAACTACGAAGTGCATTTATCTGCGCCAACTAAAAGTTGTACTCGAAACTAAGGTTGTGAATTTGACATTAATGTGCTTATTGATATAAAGGTTTTTCAGATTTGATTTGTAATGTAGCACAAATTGTAGAACTGGTGGAGAGTCAGCTCAAAAAATGTTCTCTTATAAACACTACATTTTAAAGACTTAAGAATCTACATAATTTCCTCCAGTATTTCAGAGTACAAAAACAGAGCATAACACAAACATCAAGATGAAAAAAATATATAAAACTGGACTTTTTCGTTTCTTTTTTAAGAAAATTATCAACAAACTGTGGGCAGTTTGATGTGTGTCTTTTGATTAAAAAGAAATAGTATTTATTTAGTTTGTATTCAGCCCTGACTTACAGAATACATTATAAACTTTCATCCATCATTACTGCCCATAATATGAAAAAAAAATCTCTGTTGTTTTTTTCTGCCTTCTAGCACAGCAAACATGCTGGACTCCTGAGACATTCATTGATGTTTTGGCCAGTTTGTTTTCCTTTCAAGTGGATGTTTCAAACATTTGTGTCCAAATCGATGATGCCACACGATTGCACGAGTGGTGGAGAACTTACAAATATAAATATACAATTACACATTTGTGTCTTTCCTCCATATTTCATGTTTGTGAGAGTCCAATTAGCTGCCCTCGTTCCATTCAGGCATAATGCTTACACTGTGTACAGTATGGTACTGGTGGGGGGACAGGGTGCGGGGTATGCCGTGACTGTACAAGTACTCGTTCCCCTGCAGGCTGGCACTTGATGATTGGATCCCTGCTCCAGGGCTGCACTGGCGGCCAAGAGTTTGGTGTGGCATTGAGCCCTGGTACATGGCATGCGCGTCCGCTAGCTGCGGTGAGGCATGGCCAGCCACTCCACTCAGCCTGGACACAAGAGGTCCAGATGTGAAGTGGGCAGAGAAGTGCTGGTAGGGCAATCGCTCCATTTGTTGCATGGTGGTCACAGAGCAACTACTGTAAGGGGAGACCCCAGCCCAGGTGTTGCAGCTGATGTCCTCCAGGCTTGGCTCGGTAGCTTGTGAAGCACTGGCATACATGCATGCCTGACGCTGTCCTGACTCAGTCCGATAGGGGGCTCCCGTGAGGCCTAGGGTCTGAGAGTAGCTGACGGGACGGTAGTAATGGTCGTCTTCGCTAGAAGAGCTCTCCATGTAGGCCTTCTTGTAGGAGTGATCTCCTGTGTGGCTGTCATCTTCAACTAAGGTCAGAGAAAATGGGCAAAATAATGATTGCCATGTCTATTATGATATAATAAAATACTATGCCATGTCACGTCACAAATATTTACTTATACTGAAAACGTCTTAAAACAAGTTATGATGTGTCATAGTAGAAACGAGTCATTATCATTATGTGCAATATCTCTTGTGCAGTTGTCTTACCATGTGCAATATCATGTGACATTTTCTAAATGGGTGCTGAAACACTTAATTACGTGCAATATCTTACATGCAATAGTCTTCATGTGCAATATTACTACTGAATATTAGTTTTTTATTACTGAATATTACTACTAATTCTCTACTACGTGCAATAACTTACTCCAAACTACCATTTTGCTATAGACAGAAATGCTGGTATTTATACCCAGCATTTCTGTATATAGCATCGTGTATTTTCATACTGAGCTTTTTTTTCTACGGATTTTTTATTTAGATTTTATTTAGACTTTATATTTTATATTGTTCTTGTCACTGTGTCTCTGTGTGTCTTTGCAGTCATTACATAAGCAATTTCCTCCGGGATCAATAATGTTTTCTGATTCTGATTCTGAGACTGGAACTTATTGTACTTGATTCAGTTTAGAAACCAATCTTCCCACCTTTTCTCTTGATGCAGTGATATTCTTGACTGTGCTCATGGGGTAGTGGGTAGGAGCTGGACTGGGGCAGCAGATCTTGGGAAGTGCTGGTAACCCCATTTTCACAGGAGTACTGAGAGCTCATGGCACTGGGGTTAGGCATGCCCTGAACATCCCCACTGAACGGGCTCTGACTTGTGCCCACTCTCTGGCGCACTGTGCTTCGAGGAACCACCGGATATTCCTTAGTGCTGTAGGAACAGACAAAGATTTCCTTAGCTTCAGCCATTAGCCATGCTTGCATGCAATCTTTCAGTGCTGGATCTCCAAACTGCTTAACTGATAACTAACTACATCTGCTATCAATACACCCCACTTCATTATATTAGACTCTGAGACATTTTTAAAGTCTGTGGGTGAAAGCATCTGTTTTATTCTGGTTAAACTGTGAAACTCATAATGAGTTCTCCTTTTTCCATGCTTCCTCTACTGTTTTTTTTCTGAAGTTTGGAACTTAAGACCTGGCTTTTCAGCATAGGTCCAAGTCTTAACTAAGAACAGATCTGCTTTGTCTCAGATAAGGAAGTGCTTCAAGACAGAAAGGGTAGCAGGACCTTTGACCAGTGTGTGATAATAGAGGACAAAGATGGTGTTTCTTCACACTTTTGCTTATGTGGTAATGATGCATTTGGCCTATTGTAGGCTAATTATAGGATTTTACTGAGGAGCCACGGTGAAGATGTGAAGAATGGATTATTGAATATCATGTGGAAGTCCTGTTTAAACTCTTATTATCTTGAAACTCAGCAGAAGCTATCCTTTAGATCTTTTTTACAAGAAACATTAGTAAGTATGTTCTTTGCTTGGCTAAATGTAATGACAGACAATGTTAACTGCATCATGGAAAGCCCAGTCCATTTTTTTTCTTTCAGTATTGCTCCTTTTAGAGCGGATAACGCCTTTGTTGGCCGCTGTGAGCCATAAGACCAGATTTTCTGCTTTGAAAATGTGTTTTTCCACACTGAATGGACCCGTGTTATACAGCAGTCATCTGGACCAAATAAGAAGAAAAGCCATGTGGTCTTTGCCTCCAAAGGACCAACTGCAGCACCGCCACAGACAATTGTTCAGAGTATCCACGAAAACCCAAAGCTTTGCATGAAATTGAGATGTTGCTGTGGTTTGAAGGCCAAGCCAGATCAGCCATGAAAGCCATCAGCCGAAAGACTGGACCTTTTTCAAGAGCTACACTTACATCACAACCTTCCCATTAGAAGAGACAACTTATTCCTGAAAACAAGCACTTCTGGTTTGTATCTAAGAGGCTGTTTGTTTGGGGGGGGGGGT
>JBBPCZ010000089.1:13256456-13284844 GCA_037974445.1 Brycinus macrolepidotus | reverse complement strand
CCCTCTCCCTCTCCCTCTCCCTCTCCCTCTCCCTCCCCCTCTCCCCCTCCCCCCCCCTCCCCCCCTCCCCCCCCCCCCCCCCCCCCCCCCCTCCCCCCCCCCCCCCTCCCACTGATTAACACTGCTCTGTTTAGTGATAATTAGGGAGCCAAAGATTATTGGCTTTTCCTGTAAAGCCTGGCCTATCTCATGATGCCAATCAAGCCTCTTGTCAGGGATGCCCTTTCAATGAGACCTGTGTATTTATGGCTCCTATATCTAGTGGGAAAGTATTCACTCACACTTAGCAGTTAGCTCTGTGGAAACAAACAAGGCTACATTCAGTCTTTAACTTACTGTGAACAGTGAACAGTAGACCAGCTGGAGTACTACCAGAAATCTATAGCAAGTACACTGTGAAATCTGATTCCCATAGAGTTGAACAAGTTCACAGAAAACAGTTGTACTGATTTATTTGAGATTATCTTCTTTATCAAGAATTAAATTTTATGATCCATGCAAATAAGTACAACACAGGCCAGACGAATATTCTTAGGAGGACTCAGATGAGAACCCAACAAATTGAGGACATTGTTGCTTCTTACCTCTGCATTCTTGACATACGATGCAGTTCCATATCATCACTGCCACGGAAACCCTTTGCAAATGGGTTATTCTCAATCTTCAGCTGGGTAATCTGCAAAATCAACCAACAAATCAGTGGGACTGTACACATGTTTTGCCCAGCCCTTGGAAATGCCTGATGACTACTAATGCTACTGATGACAGTTAACTGGGAGAAGAGGCATGCTTTGCTCTAAATACTTAAGAATACAAAAAAGATTTTTGAACACGGATATTGTGTCGCTGTAATAATTCATGTGAAACCACGCAACACATTTAAATTCAAAGTTCTATTTTTTTTTCAAATAATCAACCTATAGTGAATTCTTGATTGTTGAGCTTGATGGTTGGGTTTTCATCAATACAGAAGACCCTCCTTCTTGAGTGTTACTCCCCTTTGGCTAAAGAGCCATTCATTTCTTTGTTGAGCACTGAATGGAATTGGATGGACTTGTGCACATCCGTCTGTCTACAGTGGGAAATATGTAATGCAGTATGGCCGATGTCCTCATGTACTGTGGTTTGTTTGATGCCAGTCTTGAGTAAAGAAACAGCCAACAGTTCTGGAGTAAATTTGTACCTGTTTGAGTATATAGAACTCAACTTTTTGACACTTATGTGGCTTCTTTGCCAAACTTTTCTCACAGTGGGTGTGTTTTTTAAACTATCCTCACTATGTGCACAAGTAAAATGCAAGATAAAGATTATAAGAGGCATATGGTGTCTTCTAATGTAGTGTTGGCATGATCACTATGCACACACACACACACACACACACACACAAATGAACCACACAAAATCATCACATCATGCAATATATTGCAAGTACAGAAATGCCACTACTACATCACTGATGGCATCAACATTACGAACTAGCAACCACTTTTTACAAATACTTGCAATGCTTTGATTTGAAAATTACTGGGGACACCGACGAGTTCTAAATATGAAATGTTGACGGGCAAGGTAGAGTTGGGGTGGGGGTGGTATTTTTGTTCACAGGGGTAGGCGGTGAGGTGGGGCTTCTTCTTCAAATTCACTGGCAGTTTCGGTCAGCATGTAGGCTCTCGTAATGACGTACGACATAATTTTATTCATCATTATGTTTACCTAAATAAAAAGTGGTGGGGACAAAATGGACTAAGACAAAAAGTGGTGGGGACAAAATGGACTAAGACAAAAAGTGGTGGGACGTGTCAGTGGTGCTCAGCAAAACGACCATCCAGCTAAAAAACCAAACGTTGTGCCATTTTACCTGATTTTGTTGGAGAGAGTATCTAACATTTAAATAGCGTTTTAATAAAATAAAAAAATCCTTCAGCATACACATATTAGTTTTTTTCAAGACATCTAATTTATATGTCTATCTCGCCTAATTAGAATTGTATTCCTTGTCTGAAGTTTGTATTATTTATTTATTTATTTAGGCGTTGATGTAGTATTTTTTCTTTTGTTCTTAATTTGAACTTATTTATTAGTTGTCCTCAAAAATGTCATTGTGTGAAATGAAATCTATACGATCAAACAATATTGTGAAATTAAGACTATTCTGAAAAGCTCAGAACTCCAGGTTAGGAGGAGATGGATGTCCTCCCGAGATAAGCAGCCTTGGCTTGGCAGGTTTCTTGGTGGCGGGAGTTGTGAGTGAACTTTGACTGCGTGCTGGCGCTCACTTTGAGACCTTGTAAAAGATCTCCATGTTGGGACGCGCTTTTAAGCTCTCGTAAACGCGCTGAACACTTGGCACACGGGCACCATCTTTTAAATATGGTCATTTTGTGTAGGCTACGCTTATAATGCCAATAAACAGAGGCTTTATTCTGTGCACGCTGCGTTGGAACTTCTTTAAAAACGAAATGAGCGAGACAGTAGTGGTAGCATTGCCCATCCTTAAGTACAAATTCTTGTAATGACTTCAGTCAAAGTAAAAGTGCAACCAAAACTAGTTTAAGTGAAGTGTTTCAGGTCCAAATATTAACCAGGAACTGAAATCTCTATTAAACTGCCAAAGAACTTCATCCATTATAGCAGAAACTGAAGTGCGTGGGGGCTTTTCTTGTAACTTCGTCTTAAATTAAACGTTAAAGTTTGAAAATTAGAGGTATGAGCAACAGCAGAGCAGTCCATCATCAACAAAACAGAGATGACAAAAGAAACTGAGTAAAAAGTTAAATTCTTCACAAATATATTTGTAAAAGTATTAAACTTACGAATAACACTGATTAATTAAAAAATTACTTTAGAACAGGGAACGGATTCATGTAACTTTCCATACACTCAAACTGACAACCAAGACAGTTCTTTCGTATTATCCTAGTTTACGCTTGGAGCTATTTATTCACATTATCTTAAAATGTGATAAAGTAACTGTGTCTACTCTTTTATTTTTATCTGGATTACATTTCATTTATTAACCAGCCTTTTTTCATTACTGATAATATTAAACTAGAAATGAAACGACTGGTAGCTTTTTGTAATACAAATGTGCGTGATTTTATATGCCGTATATGTTTTGGGCCGTTTGCAACGATAAGAAATTTTAGAAAAAGTTAATCTTTGTTTTGTTCATAGACAGCTCTCCGTTGCGAAGCATTTACCTGGCTAAATAAAAGTTAAAATAAAGTAATATAAAACAAAAACAAAACACTCACTAGGAGAGACCGTTTTAGAGTCCAGTACGAACAAATAAAAAAAGTAGCATGAGTAACTTAAATAACTCATTAAGTAAACAAGCGGCCTGGGTAGATAAATAATAACAAACATTTGGGTCAGCAAACAAACAAACAAGATAACAAGCAAACAACAATAGTTTTAAATTCATACAAACAAAACTTTATGTTACGAATGACGAAACGCCTTTCTAAGTTTCTAAACCCAGCCTGGAAATAAATGGTTCTTCGGCTGCTGGAACCCATCAATTATCTCGCTGAATATAATCACGGTGGCTTTTCCGGTGCTGAGCGCACTGAATTTTGATTGGCTGCCCGCGCGTTACGAGCAGCTGCCTCCCAAAACTTGCTCCTGCCCTGGCTCCAGCACCTGCGCTGGAAACAGACCCTGCAGGAATGTTTTTTCAAATGCCCACCACACAGAAATCCAGCTAAAACGACACACTTGGCTATAGGCAGAGCTGCACAAGACCTCAAGAAAGTCCAGTGTGCTTGTGTGCAAAAGTCAAAATCAAAGTTTCTAATTTCTAAGCTTGCATTTGAAACGACACACATTTTAAACTGTGTGAATACTGCTGGTTTTAAAGTACATGTTGATGTGTATCATTAGCTAATGTCTACAGCTGCTAACAGAGCGGTCACTCTGTTTTTCACAGCAGCTGCACTTGATTAGCTACAGCAGGAAGGATCATTACTGAAGGGTTGTGTAAATCAAGCAATATCTCACCTGAAGTTCTGTTATAAATACTTATGAGCTTTGTACAGCTGCCCTTTCAGCATTGTTAGCTTCTCGTTAGTCACAGAACTGTTTCTGTGTCTCCAAACGCAAAAAAGGACTATTCAGTATGAAACTGTCTATTATTAGGACCCGTTTTGTCTTGATTTAAACCAATTACACATAGAAAAATCAAACCGCGGGAATAAATTGACGATAAAACTTTATTTTTTTTCTTTCATTGTTCGGCAACAACTTTCTTGGACAGCAAAATGAGACTCACTTAAACATCACAAAAAGCTCGAAGTATGCAACACACTATCCAAGTCGGTTTCAGTCATTTTCAGATGTTATGAAGCAGAAAGTAGTTGTCGAGGATTTTTTTAAAAATTACAAAACACAATATTCTGTGAGAAAAACATTTATAACATAATTAATTTCTTTCATAGCTGTGCATGCTTTTTTTTAATATCCACCCTTCACTGATGAAACCACCTGCTGCAAATCTCTCTTCTCTCCATGCACGAAATGGATAAAAATGCTTTTATATATTTTATAATAGATTTAGCTTTCACAGTCCACAGATGAGACTCACTTAAACCTCACAAAAAGCTCGGAATATGCAACACAGCGTTCAGTCATTTTCAGATGTGTTATGAAGCAGAAAGTTTGTGTTGAAGTAATATTCATAACATAATTACTTAATTTATTTCGTGGATGTGCATGATTTTTTTAAAAACTCTTCTGTCTCGGATTTATCGCGCCTTAACCGATGAAACCACCTGCTGCAAAACTCTCTTCTCCCTACGCACGAAATGGATAATAACGCTTTTATATACTTTTAATTAATATAGTTTTCACTATCTTTGCATGGTGGCGATAATTGAGCTTAAATGATGTATCACATACGTAATCAATAGGGGCACGTGCCAAAAGCTCTTTCTGCAGAGTGGACTGTAAGTGCACAAAGTATTGTATTGGCATTGTGTTTTAATAGGCAATGGCGGGATATTTATGCAACGAAATGTGCGCCAGTGCATTTATTGCATTGAAACAAATATCTCACTTTGCCATCAAAAATTGCTCAGAATGCACTAAAGTTATTTACTCCGTTCATCATCACTTCATTTGGTCTCATTACCTAACAAATTGTTCACTTATGGGCAAATTCACTCACGAATGATCAAACAATTTAAAAAAACAAACAAAAAAAACAAAGTTTGCAGAACTCTTGGTCAGTCCAACTTAAAAGTTGATTATCATCATATCATGATGGGAATTTCCTCTCGTACTAGAATATTATCTATTTTAAGCTAATCGTGTTGCCAGACACATTTCCTCGTTTGCTATTTTTGACCAATCATATCAGTGTATTTTCTCCTGTTTTGAATGAAAATGAGTTTAGGCTACACGTTTTTTATTTTATTTTAATATACAGATGCCACAAAGCCAAAGTATTAACGAGCTTTTTACTCCCTTAATTACAAGCAGTCTTAAGTGGCTTAAGCTAAGTAAGCTATGCTTAATGCATTCGTCTAAAACACTTTAAAGCCCGGTGCGAAATATAGCACATTTATTTACCCCGTGCTCAAAATAATTGAATCAAGGACTTACAATATACAGTCAAAGCTAATAAAAGTAATTTAAAAATAAATGTAAACTAAATGAATAAATGTATATATGTATGTTTTGTTTGTATATTCACTAGACTGAGAGCTGGCTGTTGATTTGTTGGCTTCAGCGATTTGCATGCTTGGACTGTTTTTTAGATTTTATTTAATCTGACTTTTGTTATTGCAACGCTGCGAAAAGCAAACTCACAGCGCTCTTAGTGTGTTTAAGAAAACAAACAAACAAACAAACAAACAATCTGCGGGTATGTGCACACACCCCGCCCTGGTTTTACCTTGTGGTTTTGGTAAGAAGTGACAGCAATGAAGGCCGTCTCTGGGAACACGTGCGTGCAGAACGCCGTGTTTTTGGAGCCGAAGCCGTTATTTTCATCCGCCTTCACAATGTGGATCCTCGGCTGGTATTTATGCATAGAGTTCAAAATAATCTATAGGGGAGAAAAAATGACCACAAACACGTTAAGTCCGACTTTCCTTACATTCCTTACTGGTCAACAAACATCCACAGAGCCTTTATTGCACTGTACTACTTTCACGCAGTTGCACATACCACACACACACACACACACGCGCGCACACACACACATGTATATGTATATATACTCAATAACAGTAACAGTTAACAGAATCCAAATGTAAGCATTCCTCAACGCAACACTGCCATGTTTGTTAATGGTAAGCAATGCTAGGAAAGTAATTCTTATATTCTTTATTCTTAGAAAATATCCTGTAGTGTGCTACAAAATGCAGTGGAATACAATGGGAATAATGCACTGAAAAAAAATGTTGCATTAAATGTACTTTATTTATGGATAAAAAATCTGGTGCATAAACTCTTAATTCTTTTGGTAAAAAAGAGAATATGTGCCAGATTTTTTTTATCCCTGTGTCACTGAAATTTTTTTATTCAAGTACATGTTTTTCAGTGGATAATTACCATTGTATTCCACCGCATCTTGTATAGCACGCTACAGGATTTTTTTTGCAAGAATAAAATAAACAAGAATTACTTTCCTAGCTCTGCTTACCATTAACAAACAGTGCGTAGAGTAATGCCGACACAATTGCATTCTGCTGTTACTGTTATTGAGTTTTAGAATGAACAATAAATACATATATAAATAAATAGTATCCTATGGCTCGGCTTGACTGTACTCGACACTAGTTGCTCCAGGGTGCAGAAGAGCAGTGCAATCAGATCGTGCGCCGCGGTCTGCGTGCCTGAGTGTTTTTTCTATTCCCCGCTGCGATGTTGGAACACCTTCTCCCTGCCTGTGCTCCTCTGTTCTCCTCCTGACCTGCTCTGACCTGCGCTGGCGCGGCGACACGGAGACGCTGTTCGCTCAGTTGAACTTGAGCCCCGCTTCTCCACTCCAAAGGCCCCTGTCATCCACAGGCCTAAGCCTAATTGTACTGACACGCTTGGGAGTCGTGAGCATCGGCGATCAGGGATCTAATGCTTTTAATGTCCACTTCAACGCAGAGATAGCAAAACGCTAGAAACTCTTACATTCAGAGCTTCTGCTTGGTTGCCGGTCAGGCCCAAGAACTAAATTTAGTATAATAATGAAAATGCCACAGAACTTGTGAAGTTGTGCAGTCTTGTATAGTTACAACATCTAAAGTACTTATTTGGATGCTTTGATTTATATACTTTACATACCTTTTTGATTTGTTGAACATCAGTACAAATTTAAAATTTTATCTAATTTTAAATTAAGTTTCAGTTTAAATAAACTTTTTGTCTAAAAAAAAGTCTTCAGTTTTATGCTCAGAAAATAAAAGTCCAAATGTAAAATTCTAAGAATTTCCCAGCACCCCAAGTTATATTATTAACTTGAATGATAAAAATATGAAAATATAAATGGTTGTGGGAAGGAGTGTAGTAGTTTCTTTAATTTATTTTGCTGTTATTGTTGGTTGTGGTGGGGTTATTTTTAGCTATTAGCACCAGTACATAATTCTGGAATGTAATATTTTAGTAAAATGCACATCTGATCTATGTCTCTTGGGCATGTCTACTATGATTTGGTGGTTTACTGAATATTACTTATAAAAACACATTTAAACTCTCCTGGCATTTTTTCCCAGTGTAAATGGTAACTTAATACACTGACCACAGGTCCCATCTCCTGGCATTCTTGGCTGATCAAGCTTACAGAGGAAGTTACACAACATTCCCCTTTTTATTGTAAACTTTAGACACAGAACCAAACAGTAACTCCCATGACCATTTAATCTTACTGAAAAAGCTTTGTTAACTTGTTTGAAAACATTGTCCTAACTCCTAAAATGGCACAGCAAAAACTTACAACCCAATTATACGAACAACACGGGTGCAAAAATAATGTGAGTGCCTCATGTGCAATTTCCAAAAGTCTACCACAGAAGTGCACTGCTCAGATTATTTGGAAATCTGTGTTGATATCAGACAGAGGACAATTTTTCTGGCATTCTTGTGGTGGGACCACCCACTAGGCCTGCAGCATTTGTCTGAGATTTGTGCCCCCGTTGCTCCATATCTCCATTTGCCCTGGCTCTGTATGATAGTTTTTAATGATAGCTAGGGATCACAGAGGGTCCTGAACGCTTGCCCTTCTCTTTCATGTCCTTGACATCACAAGGTTTCTGAAACCCTTCAGATTAACAGTCTTTGTATACCTTTGTCCATCACTCATCTCACACTGTCATTAAAATGTAAACAGTTTGAAACACAGTTATCCAAACTCCGCCATTTTGACTCAGATATTTCTAGATGGCTATGAAGGGGGGGAAAGAATGTGTAAGCCTATTGAGGGGATGATGAATGGTACTAAAATGATCAAAGCTTTGGGGAAGTTGGATGAGAAAAACAAGAACTCTGAACAACTTTGAGGAACTGGGTTCTTATGATCTTCCCGGGTCATAACTATGGTCCTTCACCATACAGGATTTTTTTTTCACAATGACATGCTCGGCATACAACTGCAGTTTTTCCCTTTAGAAATCTTTGTCTCATGATGTGAACCTAATTAGAGCACATCTCAAAAACACTTTTATGTATTCCATAACTAGATCCAGCCTACAACATTGCACGTTCAGCGGAGGCCATCTCGGAGGTTAGTAATTATAAATAGGTCTGAAATTATTTCAACCACCTGGAACAACAAGTCGATGGATTGTTATTTTGGTGGAGAAGCCATACTTCATTTATAAATCCCAGGGTGCTCTTTCAGCACAAAAAAGGAGGGGGCATGCCAAGAAACACTGCAACCAATCAAAAATGCATTCTGGCCAGAAATTTACAACACTGCTCACATTCCAACTGGGCTCCAGTTTCATTCTACCAGCTGGGGTTTGGCAAGACAACAAGCATGATCAACTTTAGATACAAGCCAACGGAAACTTGTGATCAGCACTAAATAGTGACATGGGATGGTATGCTGCATCTCTGCTCTTGGAGCAGTACTAAAAAGTCAAACAACATAGATTTGATCAGGCCCAAAACATTTCAGCAGGCTGCATAAAGACATTCAGCAGAAAGTTTTTGATTAAGCCTATAGCTCTAGATTAAAATAGATTTTCAGTAGAGAAGCACCTTTAACAGGATTAAGTGTCAAGCAGCTATCCTTAATCTTTCTATGTGAAGGCATCTGAAAGAGGCAAACTGGCCATAATTAATATAGATTTGGCAATGTGCATGATATAATTTTCACTGCATGAAAAAACACACTGATGCATTGAAAGCACTTGTGTGCATCGTTTCCCCATTAATGCAATATATTACATCAGCACAGTTTTGTCTTTTGGTATACTTCTTTTTGACAATAACTGTAATGCATTTTATACATGTGGGAAATACGTACACATTTGAACAAGCAATCCCAGTTTGCACAGTATTTAAAAAGGTCTGGTTCATTTCATTCATTCATCTTTTTATTAGACGATGGAATAGAGACATTTCATTTCAGCTCCACTTTAGCTTCCACTTCTAAAACAAGCAATCCCAGTTTCCCACCAATTTACAGAGTGCATTTCTAATCCAGTTTTTATTGTACATGTATAAGCAGGTTGTCCACATCAGAGGCTCTTTTCACTATCATAGCTGCCTTTTTGGTTGTCACAATTAACATTACTGCATTTTAGATGGCGTATTTATTAATGCACTAGGTCTGGCATTTGTCAGCAGCGCCAGTTGAGGGGCGTATGCACCCACTTCTTTCTTCCATTGCATGAATTTTGCACCTATGCTCCATAGCTCTGAAACAATCCCAAACTGAAACTTGTTTATTCAGGAATTAGAATTACAGTCATCCGGAGGCATGCAGTAAAGTAACGGTGTTGTATTAGTTCTTGGCTAAATAAATAAATAGACAGCGATGTTTTAGTCACATCTGACCAACTGATACATTTATTATAAATTCACAGCACTCTTTTTTAGGTGTACTAAAAATAAGCATGCATACACGTAAATCGTTGGCAAAAGTAACTTTAAAAAAAGTTTGGTAAGTTTTAAGTTCACTTACATGTCCGAATGGGTCTAGGTGGTTGTTGGTCAGTTTCAGCTTCTGGAAGGAGACAAGCTGGCGCATCCAGTGCGCACCAGTGGCTGGAGAGTCTGGATGCACGTAGAGCCTGCCAGGCATCGCTGGCTCTGCCTTTCCTGTCACTGACCTGCTCCACAGAAGGAAAAAAAAACTACTTTTAAATCCATCATTCGATTCCACGGTATTCTATGTTTTTTTTAAAACGCATAAAGCGCTCCCAATCTCGCGGGGGGTGATATTTGGATAATGTCAATGTCTCGTTTTCATTGGATAAACTCAGTGTAAAGGGGCATTTGACAGACGCCCTTATCCAGAGCGACTCACAATCATTAGTTACAGGGACAGTCCCCCTGGAGCAACTGAGGATTAAGTGTCTTTCTGAAGGACACAATGGTATAAAGTGGGGGTTTGGACCTGCAACTTTGTGGTCATCGGTTTCACAGGGAAGTGTTTTATCCACTAGACTACCACCATCCCGTTTTCTCGTTTTCATTTGGAAAACGGTAATTTCTCGTTTTCATTTGGAAAATGTCCGTGTCTTCTTTTCATTTGAAAAATGGCTATGTCTCGTTTTCATTAGGAGAAAGCCAGTGACACTGTTTCTAGTATACATGCCATTCAGTTCCTCGTGAATAAAATAAGTGACATGTACGTCTAAAAATGTATTGATGTTGATGTTTATTAAGGCACGTGGTCCGCATTTGAATCATGTATATTTAAAGCAGAATTTATATTCAGTGCACTTCCTATTCACTGAATCAGAGTGTAATCTAATTTACACCGCGCGCTCTGTATGGCTCATTAGTTTTGCGCAGTGGCATACTGACACGAATTCCAGAAATGCTTTTTTTAGGAAAGAGTTAAAAAAAACACCTCGGATAAGACAGTAGATGATCAAGAGGTTCGTTAGTTCCGAATGGATAGTAATCAGTGATATTGGCATGTGGGCATCCTTGCTGAACGAGCCTCAATTGGAAAGCGCTGACCCACAAAAGGGGTGATTCAGACAATACTGCCGTTTTCATGTATTTACTGGGAGAGAGAGAGAAAAAGAGAGAGAGAGAGGTGTAGGAGACGTGTTTAAAGACTCCTTTTCCTAATCCTTCGGCTTGTTTCGTCCGAGAAAAATTTAAGACATTCCGCTTATTTAGCAGGGACAAGGTTTTGGCAAGACACCCTCTAACGGTCACCACACACACACACAGCACGGGTAAGACTGACTTTAAAAAAAAGGGTCATATTCACAACTTTGATACTAGAAAGCGTTCTACGAATGAATCGATAATGACATCATACTTTGTTTTTATGTAAAATCCTTTGATTTATTGAATCTTTTGATTTGCTGCACGGAAAATTAGGCTTTGAATTTAGAAAATTCCAATAGGTCACGTGGTCTCACATTAATGAAATATTTTACACACACACACAGCACGGTTGGTAAGACTGACTTAAAAACTAGTCATTCACAACTTTGATACTAGAAAGCGTTCTACGAATAAATCGATAATGACGTCATTCAATGTCGAATCCCTTGATTTACTGAATCTTTTGATTTGTTGCACGGGAAAAAAAATAGGCTTTGAATTTAGGCAACTCAAATATGTCACGTGGCCGCACATTAATGAAACGTGTTACGCCAGCAGCATTCATACAAAAAAGAAGTACACAATTATTTTAAACACAGTACAGTGCGAAAGCATGGCCTGTTGTGTAGAAGATTTTGTAGGCTAGGTCAATTTTAACCAGTCGTAGGGTAAATGTTGAGACACTGAAATGGCATTTGGTTGAGTAGCAAAGCAGCTCGAAAACTGCCCCAGTGTGCTCCCAGCTAAGCATTGCTCTAGAAAGCCTGCAACTTTCTTTTTTTCTGGTTTGAATGTTGCCCCCGCTTGCTGAGTCTTTCTAAAAGCATTCGGCTGTTCTGCCTTTATAGAATGAAAACAGTTCTGTGAAAAGTGCAGATCTAATATAGGCTAGAGAAAGTTGATCTTATAGTACATAAATAACTTTCAAAGGGTAAAACAGAGGTAGTTATTGTTACGAACCATTTATTATCAGCGAATTTATAGCGATGGTCGTCCGCTGGCACGACATCCATCAGCAGAATGTACTTCGTTTTGGGGTTCAGTCCAGTGACCTTCACTTTGAAGCTTGGGAACATTCGCCTGTGGACGAAAAATGGGAACATTGTAAAGCTGGAAATGTGACATTTGCTTACCGTGTTTAAAAACAACAATTGGCACGTGTCTCCGTCCTGCTACAGAATTATGTTTTTTTTTGGTTTTTTTGCATGGCTTTAACACATTTCATGTCATACTGCAGTTTTTGCACTTTCCTTAAAATTTGTCTCCCCCTCGCCCCAAAACGGATCTTCATATTTTTTTTATGATTTTGTCATGCTAACTCCTAAACAGATGCCTCTAGTAAACGCCCAACAACAACGACAGCACAATAACCCATGACATAACTTTATTTCACAATTTAGTACTTTGACCTTAATTTATAAAAATAAAACATGGCTATATTTTACAATTTGTGGATGTCCATATATTGATTTTATGTTTCAGCCAAACATTTTAGGTAAAAGGTAAAACAGGAGACGGTCAAATGTACCTATTGTGCTCCAGTGTTTTATATGGTAACATGGGATACTTGTTATAAGCTCTAAATGATATCATTATATTACTTAATTGCTCACACCAAGTCTTTTGCATGTTTTTTTCTTTCTGGCCAATTTGCAATAGCTATAAACAGATCAAACCAAAAGATATAAAAGATGGAAATATTCAGTTGACGTTAAAGAATTTGTCCATTTTATAAATGTTACGATGTATTTACACAGGGGTCTTAGAAACAACCAGCAGGCAACTTTGTGAAACAGAATCCAGAAGTCCATTCATAACTTGCCACTTTCAGAGTTGGTTCCTTTCCATGATGCATGTTTATCCACTCACCAGCATGTGGACGAAGTTCACGTATGTGCGCGAGCAAAATCTCATGTAACACATTTCGACCTATTCATTACGGTGGTGGTGGGGGGGGGAGGTACTGTGCCAGGTCCATGGTGGTTAAAACATCAGACCTTCGGAAGCTGCGTGGACGAGGTGGAGAGGGACGGCTAACATGCTTCAGCTAAAACGAAGCTGGAATGAGCAGCGTTATAAAAGCCACCTTTATGCAGCCGAGTGAGACGACGTAAACAAACAAGACGACGTGGCCGTAATAAATAATAAATGACGCGCGAGACGATTTGTTAACATGCACATATCCCACTGACATCAAGGCTGACATGAGCCTAGCTGACATAGCGCAAGTTCGTATTTCTAAGGCTCTTATTTGGTGTAACACATAGCCACTCAATAATGGAAAATAACGAGTTTGCTTCTTAGTTTTAACACATTTGTTCAAAAGCGTTAGTTTTAACACATTTGTTCAATTTGTTTATCATCATTATTATAAGTACTACACATTTGTCGGCAGATAAAGCTCTTAGTGCTTCATTAGCAATAAATCTCTAGTTTTATTGATGTTAGAAATAAACAAAAACGACTTGAGGAATTATTATCCAAAATATTTCACACTGTCAGAGCACAATAAACCTTTTCAGGATACACGTGGACACACTTGAATGGGAAGCTAAGACGGAAAAGAGCTGAAAATGGATAAAATGGAGGTTTTAGATTGGTGCTTGGCCAAAAAAAAATTACAAATGATCTGGTGTGAGAAATTGGCCATCAATTTTTTTCTGGCCAATTGGTGCTTCATACAGTGACTAGATTATACTATGATCTATTCACTTAATAAAACTCGTGAGTATAGAGGTATTCCAGCAGTAATAGGCTAGGTACACTTGGCCATTTTGTCACTGCTGTAATGGTGCTAGTTTGATTGTGGGCAATTCACTCATGGTGGAAACACTACAAACTGTCAGGAGGCTAAACGGTGTGAGGATGGTGGAATATCTGACGAGTAATTCCTATCTCAGTCTGAATTTTTTGTGTTTCAGTAGAAGAGGATCGCGTAGTTTTTACATAAAAAAGAAATATAGTGACTGATTAACTTTGTGCAATAGTCTACCATGCGCAATATTGTACAAGGTTCTTACTGGGTGCTAAAACATTATCGTTATGTGCAATAGTCTTGCCATGTGCAATATCATGTGAAGTTTTCTAAATAGGCGCTGAATCATTTCATTATGTGCAATTTCTCATTATGTGGAATAGTTTTACCATGTGAAATATCACAACACTTACACTTACAATTACTTATGTCGATATTACTTTTATACTACTGATCTCTTCTACGTGTAATAACCTCCAAACCAGCATTTGTGTTACTACTAATTCACTTAACTGTAAGTTACTTATCTATAGTATTTACACCCAGTATTTGTGTATATAGCACAGTGTAGTTTTCCTAGATTTTTATAGGATGTTTATTGTCTCTGTGTGTCTGTGTGTCTGTGCAGTCATAACAAAAGCAGTTTCTTCCAGGATCAATAATGTTTTCTGACTCTGATTCTTTTCAGAATCGTTTTTGGGGGAAAATGCTTGATATTGAAAAAAAAACAGACTTGAACATGAGCGACCTACCTCCCTGCTTTGGTGATGATCATTTCGGTCCCTACTTCGTGGAATTTCATCCACAGCTCTCGTTCATGTAAGTAAACCTTGATTCCCTCCATTCCCTGTAAAGGAACCACAGTTCAAAATGGACCATGAACATAATATCGCACTGTCATCTGCTGGAGTCATTAAACACCACATGAGGTGCACGAGAAAAGATTCTGGTAGAAAACTATCACTATAAGTATAAATAAAGTTGTTGAAATGGTCTGCATTTCAAGTGGAGAGAAGCACATAATTTGTACTGCTCCAAAAGTGAGTAAAAGTGTTTGTTCTATATGAATCATATTGCCTTACGTCAGTCTGATTAGTAATTTTTGAAGGACCGAATTTTAGTAAAAGGGTTAAAAATTAAAGAGCAGCTTGACAGAAAAGAAATTAATAGTTTGACATATTAAGAACTACAAAACTAAATCTTAAGATGCTCAGAAAGCATTACAATAAAAAATAATAAGCTACGTAAGAAATGTTAGTGTGCAATTGCAAATAACCGTTAATATACATTTCATGAGACATCTCTCAAATTATTTGCACTCACGAATTTTTAGCTGTTTCTTGAATGGTGAATACTATATGTATTACTCGGCTTAGGTTTTTCAATTATTATATGTTGTTTTGATATCGATCTTCTGTTGAATTGGTTTGGGCCAATAGGTAAAAATAACAGAGATTTATTGCAGTTATACACATGCATTCTGTATGCGCATCTGTGTCTTTATATTCAGTGTATCGCAGTACGCATGCATGCGCTCTCACGCACACACAGCAGCCCACTCTAACCTGTTGAATGTAAGTTGTTTGGGATGAAGGAGATTTGCTGGAATTGGCATTCTGTTTCTCAGATTTACTCTCGTGTATATCCTTTGACTCGGTGTCGTTCGGAGAGTTCTGAAGCCCAAAGCCTTCTTCGTTGTCCGCCATGTCAGAAGGCCTGTTACTGCTTCTACCGTGAGGCCTAGATGACAGAAATATTTTATGAAATCACACGTTCTTTCCTAGGCGACATTTATAGACATTTGCACGGGAATAACGCACATAAAACTGATCCCAGCCTCAAAAACTAAGAGTTCGGCCTACAATCTTACAGACTGAGCAGTAACGAAAAGCCTTGTTTAAAACACAACTATCATGAGTATTTATGAGTTTCTTTTAAACCCAGTTTAGATTTTTGGGGTAATATTCTAAATAATGCGTAGGTACTCTGCTAATGTTGAATAATTATTCATATTCCTATATTATTATTATTATTATTATTATTATTATTATTATTAATAATAATAATAATAATAATAATAATAATAATAATAAGAAGAAGAAGAAGAAGAAGAAGAACTTTACCTCAGTGGACGAATTAATCAGTTTAAACCACCTCCCTCCTTGCACTCGGAAGCGCAAAAAAACATACCACCCATTTTAAATAAAATAAAATAAAACAGAAATCTGTGTGGTCAAAAGGAGCCCTGGATAATTGAATCATGTCATGCCAAACTTTTTTGTAACTCTAATCACCCTCTACGCCAAAGAGCCCTTAATTAATGGTACTTTCGCTTGAAAAGGACCTAGTCTCGAAACTGTACTCCTTCTGCAGACCAGCACTTAAACACAAACCAGCCCGTAAATACAATAGCCTAGAAAGCATCTGCGTATACTCAGCAAAGTAAAATAGACATTACTATTCCGGAGGGCCCTAATTCCGCTGTAATAGTGGCTTGAGTGAGTGGGTAACAGTGAAAAACTACAGTAATCGTCCACAGTGGAGATGATATTACCTTTCGTGCAGACGCAGTTCGTGCAACGTTGCTAATCCACGACCAAGTGCTTCTTAGTAGCCTATCAAAACACGGCTCCCTTTTCTTAATGCCACATATATTCCAACAGTGCAGCTCGCGTAATGCTACCCTGCGAACCCATTGGCTCCCTTCATGTCCACGGCCAAGCGGCAGGAGAGTTCTTCGACAGAATCGAAGCTCGCGGGCGTTCACGAGGAGCCGCTCGCGCGCTCAACGACAGCACCGTTTTTCGGTGGTGGACCTAGCCTAATGCTCGAACATACCATTGTAGTATTCCTGTAGGAGAGGAACTCTGTCACCGCCTTCCTTCTTCTCTCTCTCTCTCTCTCTCTTTCCCTCTCTTTCTCCACTGGTCAGCTCTGCTGATGCGTCGTGGAAAACGGAAGACGAAACACGGAGCTGCTAGGGACTGTGGACAAATGCTGTGCCGTCATAGCATTGGTCCACCCTTAATGCTGCCCTCCATATCTCCACCCCTCCCGCCTCTCGCCCCCCACTGACCGCAAAAAAATCGACCCCACTTCTCCGGGAGTGACGTCGAAGCCAAATGACACTGGAGTTTCTGAGTTGAACTGCAAAGTCCTGCCACTGATAACCGTGCGCAGTTATTAAATTATTGGATATTGGCGTTAACTATAAACATCTAACTACACATGCATGAGTATACAGAAATTGAGATGAGAATGTTCGTTGAGATTGAATAAGCTTACGTCATAAGGTCACATATTGTTTTTTTGGACACCCTTGTGCGGTGTTTAATGACTGGAACCGATTTATTAATGGGATAACCGTATAGATCTATATAGATCCACATAGACCCATAGAGCCCTTGCAATGGACAGTGTGCAAAAATGTCACCCGCAAACCATGCAGATTTAAAGCAGATTGCAGCAAACGTGCAGGAACATCAAACCATGCTTTGAACCGTTTGCATGTATTGTCAGTTTACACCTTGAATTATTGGCTTAATCGTATTAAGTCGACACGCATGCAGCATAGTATTTTGTTGCTGGTATTTTGACAAGACCGCTATTAGCCATTTGAGCGTCACTTCAGTGCGAAAGAAATGGCTAGAGCGATGATTCAGCCTCATGATGGAATTCACCACAGACTAGCCAGTGATGAGTGAGCGTGTAAACCCATGGATAGCATGTATCAGTGAAATGATCACAGGGGATATTTATCATTCTCCTGCATTATTTTTATTTATTAGTAAAAAACAGTGTGGACGCGCTTTTGCGCCATTCATGACCTAAAGCGTACCACAGCGGGGGCATTTGCGTGGCTCACTGAAGCAATAAGGCTAAGTTTCTACAGAAATGCAAAGGCAGATAATGCAGGTTCAGTTCATGTAGTTCAGGTTCAATGCAGTGCTGAGGTGATATTCAATTAACAGCAATTCAGTAAAATGTAAATGTATTCGTCATTCCACATGAGATTTGCTTCAAACTACATACAAGAATGTAGAGAAATAAAAAGAAAAAATATTACTTAATTTATACAACACACACACACACACACACACACACACACACACACACACATATGTGTGTGTGTGTGTATAAATATGTATATATATGTAAATATATGTATATGTATACACACACACACACACACACACATATATATATATATATATATACATTATTTCCCCATATAGAATGTTGACATGGCTGACATTTTATAACCACTGTGTGCCAAAATGACTACTGATAAAAAGTCTACATGAAGTACATGAATGTCATTTTGTAAAAAAACACAACTAAAAGGGGTTTACTTCATGTGTTTACTATAAATAAAGTCACGTGACACTATGAATAAAGTCACGCTCCTCATAGAGACGGACAATTACTTGTAGCCAACAGTAGTACACCACAATCCAAAGGTTTCTAAAGGCAAAATAGCACACGAACGAAGTGCTAAACGATGATTCATCACCATGTATGCCACTAATGTGGCTGGATAGTGCCCGGGGCTCAGAGCTAGCCATGTGTCCAGCTCAGTCCAGCGGCCCAACTGCAAACGACTGTCCTGATGGCTAAACACAGATAACCCATTTACAGACACTTCGTGGCCTAGTTTGTTCACTAAACTGTTCTTAAAATCCTGGAGCAATAGTGTGAACTATAATTATTTTTTGCTTGTAAACCTTCTTTACTTTCATTGATGACTACCTTAGCTGTCATAAGTAGCTTAGGCAACAGCTTGGCTATTAGTAAATAACTGTCTATTCGGATAAGCATATAACACACTCCGTTGACAAACTTAATTCTGTCCATACAAGATACTGTCCATGTTACGAGTTTGTAAGGTATTTGTTTATATTGACAAGTAGGCCCTAATCATATCACACAAAGCAGGGGCTATTTAATATATATGTTGGAAGAAAATTCCTGAAAATGACCATATCAGCGTGCACTTGTGTTTTATAATATAGCTTCAATTAAAGCAAAAGCTGTCCAGCACAATTTCACCTGCCTGTGAAGTTTAGTATTTACACTCATTCATCAATCCGAAAGAACTAGTAAAATGCAGTCAGTGGATGCGTAAAATCTAAGTTTACGTCGGAATAAATTTACATACTTGTTTCGCGCGTGAACACTGCAGCGACATTGAAATGTTAAAAACGTGAAATTCCGTGCAGTTCCTTCATCCTTGTTCACTAATGCTGATTATAAATTCTATTTCGATTGCGTGTGACCTCAGTCATATTTGCATTGAACTAGGAATAATGTTAATACTTCACCTAAACCAAACTGTTTTGAAACGAACGTAAAAAAGCTCTCACATAGTCCACATTCTAGGAAGCGTTAATTATTGCCACACACACACATACACACACACACACATACACACACACACACACACACACACAAGCACACACATGAACACATACAAAAAAATAATCTCAATAATTTAAAACAATTTAAGACGAATTTCAGAGAAGCACTGTGACGTTTGATTACATAACTGCAATGGACTCTAAGATAATGGTCGATTTTCACCCCCCGACAGATTATTTTAAAATTAGGCTAATTCACATCATAGTGAACAATACTGCTTTAACTCCTGCAGAGTTTAACTGTATAATGAACAACTTTATAGTAGTAATGCATAGTAAAATAAGTTCATTTAACGCCACTGCGTTCATTTTGCAGAGTTTAACCGATTAAGAGGATCCCACTGCCCTTTTAACCAATGAAAGACTTATTTCACTGTAAGACTTATCTAGTTCTATTAAATGTATTTTGATTCGTATAAGAATGGTGTATGGAATATTTAATTTGGACAGTTGCTATACTTTGCTGTTCATAGACGACTATAAGATACTAAAGGGATACTATTGGAGTTCAGCATATTATAGAGCAGAATTGTAATACAGCACTATATAAATCGGATTATTTCTTATATTACGATGGATGTTTTTTTTATAAGGAGAATGGATGCCAAGTGTGAGCTGCGCGTGGGTCAATCGGATTTTGTTCTAAATATCAACAGGTCGATCCTTACAAACTTTGTTAGTAGTGAAATTATTGCGTGGCGGGACAAATATGGATGCAGAAAACTACGAATCTTTTACCACAGGGCTCTTTCTAAAATTAATTGTGTTTAAACTCGTTTGAAGTTTTATTAAAAACTTTCTGTTAACCTAAGATAATTCATGCGTGACTCCATAGAAAAACAGAAGCTTCGCTTTTGCATTTCCAGTATAAAAATATGTCTTTCCAATTTCCAATATAGAAATGTCATTTAATCGAACTAGCTAGTCGCGCGCATGTTGAGATCATGACTTAAAAAGACAACGAGAAATACTCTAGTCCAATTCGTGATAGAGAAGAAAACTGAGGTACTCAATAAGCTTGAAAAAACAAAAAACAAACAAAGAAAACACCAAAAAAAAACCCAAACCACCCGCCTATTGTGCATAAGGAGGTGACCGTAGGTGTGCAGATGTTCTTGTGAAAAATTCTTCTACTGAATAGAGGAAAGCAACACGTGATCAGTCTCCCACTGCCCACGGTTTTCTAACCAGTCCAGGACAAGCGCTCTTAATATTCCAAATGACAGCGATTTGCCAAAATCACAAGGACAAACACGGATAGCAAAATACATGCTGGTAAAAAGGACGTTATTTAATTCAACTTCCGAAAAACTAATAGCACATTAAAGCATTACTCGCCCAAATACTACACAAGGAATACATTTACCGTTAACTGTAGGTAGAAGACCGAGCTAAAGACCCCTAACAAAAATTTCAGACCTTCTTGCTTAAAAATAAACATTTACAAATGCTATATATTGATTAAACATGATTTCAAAACCCCATAATTACATTCTGTAGTTACGTGGTCGGCGCAGTGCTGGATGCCATTGTATAAATTACTTATACATTTATAGTGTAAAATGCTTATAACAGGAACTGCTGATGTTAGAACATCCGTAGCTAATTTGATTCCTTGACATTTTTTTTGGTAGACTAAACTGGAATTATTAAGAGAAATGAAAAATAAGTCAGTCTCTTTTTCTGTAATGACTCTTGCCAGCCAAAACTTCACCCAGAACAGACATAGTGTTACTAACACTTCATAGCAATCAAAAATGAAATGTTTTACAAAGAAAACCCTAAAAATTACTTTAACAAAAAATATTGTCGACTCAGGCTTGAGATTTTCATGTAATTCAGGATACGTATTAATAATATTTAGCCACTACATCATTAGCCACTACATCACAAGTATGTGAAATTAAAAGTTATACATTCAAGGACTAAACAATTTCAGAACTGATTGTTTTTTTTTTTTGGAAATTGCAGTTTTGTATAATCATTGATAGTATTCAATACCAACTATTGATAATATTTAAACACAGTGATTTTAAAGATATCAGAATGATTAAACTGAAATTCAAAGGACAATAAGCCCCCCAAAAACTTTGCTCGGATTTTCTTGAGATAGTGGTAATTGCTAAGATGAAATAACTCCACAGTGAGAAAAAATAAGTGCCAACGGAGATTTGAAAGAATGGATGTTGCTACTTCCGACCTGCTGACAAGATTAGTATGTGAAGCCTGATCACGCTGGTGGGCATAATGAGGGGCACACATGCTTGTGTAATCAGAGTAGGTTGAGGTGGCAGCTGGACGTGAACTGCATGGTGCACATATTAACTTGCCCAGATTTACTACCAAAAAGGAAGAAAGCAGTGTGAGTAGGCAAATGAAAAACAGGCCAAAGAGAACTGGTGTAGTTTCCATAAGATCTGTCATTCCTTGTGCATAACTTTGAAATACTCTGGACAATAGTCTTCACTCTACTGTAACACACACACACACACACACATACGGATCTGCAAGGCTTCTTTGCATGTGTTTGTGTGTGGCATTCACATGGGTGATGGATGGATGAATCATTAAGAGTCTAGTCAGATTTCCAGATCTAAGCAGGTGTTGGAGGTGGGTTCATTTTTTTTTTTCACTTATGGTGCTGCTTTACGAACAATAAGAAGTGGAGGCTATCCTGCTCTCTGCTGTGCTCTGCTAAGAAACCAGAGCTCATCTTTTGACTATATTTTGATCTTTCTCTGAATCCTCAGGGACAGGAAGAGCACCCAATATGTCTCTGAGATATTGATAGACATGTTCTTAATGCAGGACATGCATATTAAATAAGCAAGTTTGTGGAGACTTCTTAATCCATTTGAATGCGATCTGCATTTGTCATTAAATGTTCCTTTGTCTTTGGGTTATAAAGGGCACACTGAATCATACTGATATCCTCTTTTTCTGTTTAGAAAACTTTAGAGAACTTTTGTAGAAAGTTTAAATGTGGTAGTGGTCTTTGTAACAGTTGCCACTTGGACTAATAGAAGTCTATTCTCTTGGAGAACCATTATAGAGTCTCAGATTTTCTGCATGGTACTGTGCTCAACTGGTGCAGAACCAGTTCTTGGATGTCCAGATTTTTAGCATCTGACATGGCCACACATGGCTATCCACTGGGTCTCCCACCACAGCCCATCCTCCGTCTGCTTGTTCCACTAAAGGCAGGGCCGATAAGGTATCTTGGGCCTTACTAGAGCGCACCGCTCAGCAGCGTCGTCCCCCACACCTCACGCCTCACTCACAACTCCACAGCCTGTCTGGGGCCCAGGGCTCTGGGGTTGGTGGGCCTGGGCTGACACATTTCTGCTAACAATCACATCACACACCGGACCAACATTCCGCTTCCCTGGTCCTATGCTTTTTTTTTCCATTCACTTCCACAAGCCTCCCACCGGTCGGTTCATCAAATCAGGACCCCCCAACCCCCTGCCCCCACCACACACATGCATGGCATGCACATACACACACATGTGTAATTGTAAGGCTCACATAGCCCGCAAGTTCTCAGAGGTCATAGTCTTTAAAAGAGCCAGAACATAATCTGTGTGTGTTGTCATTTCAGGATGCTGAATTTTTCATTGATAGTGGTGGTAATCAGCACTGTGTGATAAATTAATGTTGCAGTGTAATGCCAGTCAGGTCTGCTATTAATTGTAGAGTCAAAGGTAAGTTAAATTATGATTGAAGCTATAAGTGATGGATACTCAGTAAATAATTGTACTGTTAGGTTCTGGTGCCCTCTACTGAACATAAGTTGGAACATCTTAACTTACTTAAAATGTGGGCAATCAGTTTTTCCACATGTTTGCACTTCAGCTCTAAACTTTTGCCTCAGACTTATGACTAAAACAATTAAATAGAAAATCCAAGCAAGAAAACTTTCAATCACATTAATTTTACTGAATATTTTCACGTTCTTTAAAATATTTGTGTCTGTCTCTAATGAATTATTCAGATCTAGAATTCTTATTTCTGTTTACCAGTCTCCAGCTGGGTTAGTCCTTTCCCACTTGCTTTGTTTAATGACATGTTTCCATGCATCCTTCTGCTGAAGAGAAGGTTATCTCAAGTGAGTAACTTAAAGAAAACAAGTAGTTTGTTTGTTCTGGAACAAGTCATTTGAAGGTCTTTGCAAACTTTGCAAATTATGTTTTTTTTTCCTGGTGATCTGGGGTCAGTTCAGTGTGTGTGAAGAGTGGTGGGCTTCAGACAAGAGTGATTTGTGAGTGCGGAAGGATCTGCGTGCTGTCTGCCTCACCTGCCCTGGTGGGTCAAGCTGCTCTGAACTGCATCACTTCTTATACACTATTTATGACTGCAGGTTGGTCCACTGCTATCAGTGGTGGTCTTGAAGCTAATGGATTGTGAGTAATTGATTTAAAACATCATTATGAGAGACATAACAGCCCATTAACACTGAATTTTGCTGTTTGTCATCTAAAACTGTATTAGACTTATTTCAGCCTATTTTGACCCAACATGCACTTGCTTAGCTCTAACAAGTGTAAATGTTGTCTGAATTGGGAAATATAATATTCAGCAGACAATAGGAAACAAATTATAGGAAATGAATTATTTAGTAATAATTCTGAAAGTGCCCACTGGTAAAATTACTTTATATATAATAGGTCTAACGGAATTTTTAAATTCATAAATGAATAGTGTGTCAGCAAGAACCATCCATCAACAACTACACAGAGATATCACAGTTGCAGTGTATAAACTCTTTTTTTGCAAACACAAATGCAGATTTGAGAGCACAGAGACACAGGCAAGTTACAGCAAACATATAGAGCAGTAAATAGCAGAATGGCACAGATTTTTGGGGTCTAACTGTACACAACTGATTTTCTAAAGTCTATATACCCTTAAGTCACTGTATAGTACAACATTAATTGGAATTTTTCTGGTTAAGTTCAGTTTAATAGTGAAATCAGTTGATGCAGGGTTAGGAGAACTTCTTGTAGACACAGCAGTTTTCATTTAGTGCCAAAAAGTGCTATGAAATTCATAGAAAAATATGAATATTCTACATTCTAGACTAAAACGTACACAATGTCTGAGACTTCTTATTTTAAATTTAAAATCTTGAGTGGAACAGCATGCCCCCTGTTCTGTGTATTGTCAAATGTCTCCATCATGTGGTACTGCAGAGTATTTTTTATTGTATCCCTCAAAAAAAAAAAAAAACACCTTTCTGTCTGTAAACACATAAACAGAATTTATTTCCCCATTCTTTGCGTCCTTATGCATTCAATTTACCTTTATCTTTTAATCCATTTTCCCTCAAATGTATGGTTCTGGAAATAGCTCTACATAGAACTTTAAGTGGTTATATTTCAAAATAAAAGTCACCCGATATTCTACATTCCTTCACAGTAAACAAGAGCTATATCTTGTATTAGTAATGACTTTTCACCCCAAAATGATTCATGAAACACTAAATTTTTCAGCAACACTGGCCTCACTGCCACTAGGAAAGCAACAAACCAAAAGCCATCATAAACAGCTCTATGAAGCATTACTGTTAAACCAGATTGCTTTATTCTAAATCTCTGATCTCTGATTTAAACAGAGCAAGATATGCTTCTGTTTTGTGTTATCAGTGTTTGAATCTCAGGTCTTTGCTGTCAGGAATAAATCTACTGCTGTGTACTGTAATATACAATTTTTTTTATAACTTTAATTGTTGTATGATTAAAACAGAAATAATTCTATCAGCATTTACAGCAATTACTACTGATTGATGATTATTTCCAGGCACACTAAAGCACTAAAGCATGTTCCCATTTATCTCACTTTTTAACATCTAAATGTTTAGAAACACCTAAGCTGTCATTCACAACTTCTTGTGTCACAAAGGTATAAATATGAGGTGACACTTAATGCAGTATCCAGAACCCCTAAAAGATGGACAGCGTGGATGACACCTCTGCTTTCCGTTCTGTGTTATCTTCGTATTTAGTTGATCTAAAGTCAAATAAAACATGAAAGAAAGGCTATGCACAAACAAAAATGTTTTAACTTTCATAAAATATCTATATTCCTGAGAATGTCCATATGCAGTATAAGGAGAATAAATAGTTTAAAACTACTGGAGCTGTAGTAAACCTGCCTGGAAGAGGATGTGAGTGCATTTTGGTCCCACTCACAGAGGTGCAAAAAACTGTCTAATGATAATGGATTGAGATTGAGATTTGCTGAATATGGTAGCATCTTGGGGTAGTTTCCTAAACTCTAAGTCAACACTTGATTCTAGGAGACTATAAGAAAGTCTTTTCATTCATCTAATCACAAACATTAGTCCCTGGAGTTTACTAGACACTATTGAAAGTTTGACTGTAACTGGATTCAGTATGGTAGAGGTAGTGTCTTTGGTAATCTGGTTAGGATACATGGCACAAAAAGCTAAAACTGGATCATGAATGGATCTCACAGCAGGACTATCATCTAAAACATATGCCAAGTCCACTCAAAATTCAGTGGAATGACCACAGATTCAAGCTTTTGACATGGTCATCCCAGTCCTCTGACTTAAACTTAACTGAAAACGTATGGTGTGAGTTGAAGGGGAGCACTAGGATTATCAGGCATCTGTCTAGAATCTGTATTCTGTTGTGGTCTCAGACTGCATGTTCTGTATTCTCAAGTCTCATCAAGTATTATAGCAGAAATGTATTGCTGTTCTGTGGGCAAAAGGAGGTTGCACAAAGTAAGGGTGCCAATAATTGTGATATGGAGTTTTGTTGAAAAAAAAAATGGAAGTCATATTTCCATGAGGGTTTTCTCTCAAGGATGGCAGTAAATGACTGTATATCTAAACTGACTGACTTGTATATCTAAAATACAATAGATTAATTGAAGCTAGCTCACTTGCCAAGGCTTTAGTACTGATATCTGACAATTTAGTAACTACTACTAAACTACTTTGGTGAACTACTAAAATGTCATGTCATCCAACTAATCTCACACCAAACTGAATTCAATGTTATGAAGCCCTGCATGTTATGAAAGTAAATCTGAGTACTTTTAACTGTAAACTGTTACACGTAAAAATGTAAGTTATATTACATGGTCAGTAAAATGTAAATTATCTTTACAAATTTAAGGAGTGACATTACTTGCAAAATATCAGCAAAACATTTTTTTTGGAGTTCTTCAGGCATGTTGGCAAATTTCAAACTGTGATTGATGGGTGTACTCCAAAGTCAAAGCGTAAATTAGCCCAAAAAGTATATGGCAGATAACATGACTTGATGGTTGAAGTGTTAATCAGAATTTGGATCCTGGAGGAAATTGCTTATCAAATGTCCTTCACTGTGGCTCATTACACTTTTGTGATTTCTGAAGCCTCCAAGAGCACCAAGTAAGGGTGAACAATGAATATGAAACTGTCCCGGAGGAAAATGCTTTTGTATTAAAAGGGCATATCCCCCTAGGTTAGATGCGACCCTAGTAAGGAATAAGCGGTTATAGAAAATGAATGAATGAATATACCACACAAAGGTGAGGTGGCTGGTCAATAGAGTAGCCTGAGGTCCATCCTGTCAAAAAAAAACTATTATGGCTATTTTTTTTAACCTTCGAGTAAAAAAAAAAAATTCTGATGGCAGCATCTAATGGTGTTGCACTACATTCCCTGCAGGTATATGGACTCAACTAAGAAACAGCTTTTTCCCCAGAGCTTTGGTCTCCTCCACCCCTCTCCAAATCCAGTACTTCTGTGGTCTACAAGAACTGTGTCACAAACATAAACATATAACACAGACATGTACCCATTTGGATACACACACAGACATGCTCTGGCTTTACAAATACATTCTATCCCACATAGACACCTTATTCACATCGCCCCTTTTAATACTGTTAAAATTGTACAAAATGCCACTTTTGTATATAGCAACCAACCACATCTTGCTCTTTCTATTATCCACACTTTATTTCTCATTTACCTGCTCTACTGTTTTATTTTAGTGTTTGTTTTATTGCGACCTTAAGCAGTGCACTACTTATGTATTATTAGGATTTTTTTTTCTTTCCCCTGTCGTGTCCGGCAGTTTAGCAGGCAGAATGTGAAGCTGGATGCTATGAAGTGCTAGATACCTTTTGTTTTGCCAAGTGGAGCTTTAACGGTTCGGTATAAGCCCCTCTTGTTACTTGAAAATTTGCCTTTATGTCAGGTTTGTGGGTTGCGGCCACTAGAGGCCGCTCTTTGTTTATGTTAAAGTCACTCTCTGGAGTTTTTGTATATGGGTTCATGTATTGTGTTCTGCATGGCATCAGGCCTCTACAACCCAGGTGTTAGTAATGAGCACATTAGATGGGTTGTTATGCACCTGATGCCATGACCATGTGTTTATGTTTAGTGAGAGTTTAAAAGTACCGTTGTGACAGTGCAACGGTGCGTGGTCACCCCAACCATCAGCCAACTGAGCAGTTAGCACTCGCCTGTGCTCGTGTACGGGTTCGTATGTATGTGTTTGCAGATGTGCTTAACCTCCGTGTGTGTTTGTGAACAGTGCTGGGCTGGAAGGACGAGCCAACAGGAGCTACCCCAGGAGAGCTACTCCAAGTGGCATTGGAGGAGCTGCTTCAGACGAAGGCTACTGGTAAAGTAGCTTCTAGCTCCATTGGCTTCAGTGACTGTTACTCTCCATCTCTCCACACAGGCGTGAGGTGTTGTGAGGTGAGGCATGGGTTTGTTCACGCAGGAAGACTGAATTTCCTGGAACCTCTCTAGTTTCGTGTTGGACTATTAGGGTTGAGTTCGGAGCTCGATGAGCTCATTTCTTCTGTGGATTTTCAATAAAAGACTTTTGTGTTCCTAACTCTGGTTCTGCAGTGCATCCGTTCAGGGAGCCCGACATGACACTTTATTTATTTATTCATTTGATTTTTTTTGCATAATTAAGCTAGATCAGACAGGGGGAGAGAAGACAGAGAAAGAA
>JBBPCZ010000089.1:13181995-13224495 GCA_037974445.1 Brycinus macrolepidotus | reverse complement strand
TCTCAAAAGAGGCCTGCCACTGCCTGAGAATACCCAGGACCACTGCCTCAAAAAAAAAAAAAAAAAAAAATTAGGAAGAAAGGAGGAGGGAAAAAAACAACACCAAATGAGATTTGTTGTCGAATCCGGCAAGGCACGTCAATGCTAAATTAATTTCTGCTTGTTGGATTTGGAAGACATGGTTTGGAGACCAATCCTGGGAGAATAGACGAGCTTATCAAGAAGGTCCAGGGAATACTGATGCTCTGATGAATCTCAGATGAGTGTTTCTGATAAGTCTTGATATTTATATGAATTTTCATCGCCTGTCTTTATTTGTATTTATGTTCAAATGATGAAAACGTTAGACAGCGTGTTCATGGGCCTATGCCTTATTGCGTGTACTTATGCTTGTGTTTATGTATTTGTATAATTGGAATAGACCTTACTTAATTTTTAAAGTATTAATGTCTACAAGAAACCTGCTGATATTATGTTTCAAGAAAATCAACGTTGAACTCTATAATGCACTTTATAAAACCATAAAGACCTGCATATGTTTAGTCGTACTGCTTTAAAGAAACGGTAAACTTGTAATTTCTCTTCTGTTACCGACTGCAATATTCGCACACGGAAAATGAGCTTGAAAGCTTTACTTTGGTCTTTTTTCTTGTAAAAAGTCGACACCTCCGTGAATGGCCGCTCTAACAAGGCAGTCTAAGGGGGAAAAGCCTTTATTTGACTCAGCACTGCTTTTAACTTTGGTGTGTATGACTAAAATCGCAACTACACGTGGTCTTTGCAAATCATTTTCACCTTTTAAGAGCAGTTCTTAATAGAATTAGAATTGGAATTGGAGGTTAGAATTAGAATAAGAATAAGAAGACCTAAGGAGTATTAAAATTAGAATCCGGTTATCATCAGTCAAACTGATTCTATTGACTGTTCTATAATATTGACAGAACATCAGAGTCAAATCAGTGACCAATCGTTTATTAATGAACAAAAAAAAAAACGCGTGATCACGTGACACATCATAAACAGCAGCCCGACAATGGTCATTGTGTTTATGTGCCAGAATATTATTCCGTATCGTTAGTTTTCTTTGGCATTAGTTCTTTCCGTCACACCACGGGGCGATCAATTCATCCGCTGACCTAATTAACTTAATTATGGTGTGTAATATAATGAAGCCCTTTGCTCAACCGCTCAAACGTTTATTAGAAGGCGTTTTTTTTCAGTACGTTTCACGGACAAGTGTTGTGATGTACTACATTCCAAAACGTTAGATTTAATAAGCACTCCCACCATCATCATCATAGTAACAACAAGGACATTTGAATTTACTGCTTCTGTGCAGAGGACCTTCTTAGTGTCAGTAGGTTACATAAACCACATGGTTGGTGTGACCAGAAACATGAGCCAGACATCATTCCTGAAGCTTGTCCCTTTGGGTGAGGGGAGGGAGGGGTGGTGGTTGCGAGTTATGGACATGTAACATTGCCATTTGTTGAGCCCATCTGTGTGCCTGCTGTATGAATTGCTGCATGAAATATTCAAGGTCCAGTGAAAATTGATCTCATGGTCTGAGTCAAGACCCCCCTCCCCTTTTTTCCTGTGGCCTTCCAACTCAGAGATCAGGGACCAACCATCACCAACTGGACAAGCAGACATTTGGTACCAGAGAGTGACCATGTGTGTTTGCCCTGCCAGCAAATCAAGGTTATCAGGAAATAGCCTATGACACATAGTGTACTACATTGTTTGCCCATTCCTGCACTGCCCTTTTAAATATAGAATTATTTTTGTCTCCTAAAATTAAACGGATTTTGTGTTTCTGTTACTAGTATCGCCAGTATATTACTTTCATTCTAGTTGAATGTCAAATGCTTGCTGTTGTTTCACACACCACAAATAATCTCAAACTAAAATATTCTGTTGTCGCTGATACATTTCAACATTAAAAAATACGACAAAGCTGCACTACAGAAAGAAATAATGTTTCTATTTAAAGCTATACTGTCATGAAGCACCACCTAAAGTACTCTGGTAGCAGGGACTCACCCCTAAATCACAGAACTTTATGAACCAACTTCACCTGTGTAGCACAGGCGTAAATGTAGCCCTAATGCAAACTCGCACAAGATATCTCATCCTTCATCTTAAGACACCAAATGCACAAATTGTGTCGTCCACCTACCCACTGTGTATAGCTGTTACGTGCTCCATGAAGTGTTTGCAGTCCTCCACCTTACCTTCGGAGAGCACAAGGCACTGCACCCACACCGCAGGAGAAACAATCTGAGGAAACTGGAAACAATCATAGGCAGGCTCCAGCTAGCTGCCGTAAAAAAGCTCACGGCTCCTCGCATCCAGTCCACTCTGTGGCCTGATGAAAGATCAATGGCTAGACAGGGCTGCTACTGCACCCTCCAGTGCAGCAGGAAACAACCTAATAAAAAAGAAAAGGGAAAGCCTTTTTTTTGCAGCAGGGATGCTTTACAAATCATTATCAGTGTAATGAAAACATATCAGATGAATCAATGAATTTGGAGGCCAGGTCTAGGTAATTGATTTCTCTACATATATCATGGAAAATTCCATTTTTTGTACATGAGAAGTGTTGGCTGGAGTATTGCAGTGGCCAGTGCAAACATGCAGTGGCAGACAAACAAATTGAGTTAATTTAGGTTTGCTATTGCTGGCAAAGGCATGGCCCCATTACTTCAGCCTACAAGTAGGAGGGGTGGATGAGATCCCCTATGCTGTATGGTGTTTCCCACGTGCAGCTTTGGTCTGGGCTGCAGACAGTACTGCTCCTGCTGGATGGAATGTGCTACTGTGTGGAACAGGGGTCCCTACCCCTTCACAGGGCAGTGTCACAAAACAAACCTCAAAAACTCCTAAGGCTACCACTCAGCACAATTCCCTGTGCCTGCATCAGGGCTTACGGACTGAGCTTGAATACGCCTGCTAAGTGACGTGTGCCACATTACAGAAGTCTAGACAAGTCAAAATCAACCTCTCAACACACCTGTCCAATGCCCAAATGATAACTGAGAACAATATTATCATAACTGTGGAAATCAACATGTTACAATTATTCTTAATTTATATGACCATTGGACAGACTTCATGCCACTGCATGCCACTGCAAAACTCCTGCTGGCCAAAATTTCACTGTAACTGATATGTAACTGATATGTAATATTTCTGTTCTGTGGTTGTAGAGCAGGACATATTTATTTGTAAAGTCTGTGGAAAGACAACTTCAATCTATAGATTGCATTCCTGTGTGCTTTGCAAAAAGTTCTTTACGGCAGTATGTCAGGGTGAAGAACAGATTTTGTCAGGTGGAGATGGGGGTTCAGAAGTTCAGGCACAGTTCAGGCAAGAGCATTCCGCACAGTCTTTACATTTCCATTCAACCCCAGTGTTGCCCCCCAGTCCCCCCTCCCCCCAAAAATTTCAACAGTTACATCCATACAACATAATGACTACATGTAAGAAGACTCACTGTTTCTATAGAGACAGCAGTATCAACATTTTAATTTCTTTTAAATTTAGAATATTATGAGAACATTAAAAATGTTAGCCCGTTTATTTTACTTTGGACAAGCCCTGATCACTCATGAGAACAGAAAGTTCAAATAAAGGTAAAAATATGAATAAATAAGAGTAAATACCATAACAAAATATGTACATTAAATAAAAAAGATAAAAAGATAAACAAGAATAGCAGACAAAGTAGTTTGCGAGCACCTGTGCATTGTTTTCCTTATGTAAATCCAGCATTCAAGTTACACTTGAATTACAATGCAGGTCTTGCAGCAATAACCATAATTTGAGGTACTAATAAAAGAATATTATTCTTGGGAGTTATCCATGTAAACAGGCAGAACTGACTTTTAATGATCTATGAAAGAATGCATTGGCACGAAGCCATCTTGAACCCCAGCCACTAAAAAAAACTGATGGCAGACATCAGTATTCTTTACAAGCTAATTGCAAGTGCTTGGCTGTTTGAAGGTGAAGCATTGAGCTTTAAGTGTACGGACCAAACAGGCCATCCATCCCTCGATAAAAATGCCAGTTGATTGCCTGGCCATTTCCGATGGAAGATTGCAGCTATAGAATTACTTGCTTTGTTTATGGAGGCATGCTGTTCAGGTCCATTTTGGAAGGACAATTAGGGAATGAATGCATCAAGAAGACTCACCACATATCTCTTACAATGTAAGGAGAAATACCATTCAGAGCACAGTGGTGACTTGTTTGAATAATTGATCATACATACAACCATTATTCTCTGCTTCCATTAGGACCAAGTTTACAGAGTCCAAGACAACTATATTCAACTGGTCAAGTAGTGCATTATTTGCTCATGTGGTTTTGTTCACATGGATGCTAGATAGCACTGCAGTGTTATGACTCATAATCTGTGTGTAGGGTTTGCTGAATTACTCGTCACAGTATTCTATGGCACTCCTCAGCAACCTTTCTAATTTAGAAATCAAATCGAAATTGAATCACAGCCTCCCACAGCAGGCACTGGTCTTGCATTAGCAATTTTTTAGTCTTATTGAGGTGCCAGGCCAGTTCTATTATAACCAGATGTGACCTGGTAAGCATCTGTGTAGTGCAATCTCTTATCATTCACATACACTCTTCTAGCAGTCTCAAAGAAAAATTGAAACCTCATTAATGCAACGCCACAGTCTTGGCATTGGGAAAGGGAACAAACAGTCAGGCTTTTGCATGTTTCCAGTTTGTGTTTTAGGAATCAGCAATGGGTAAATCCATGTTGTGGGGCAGGAGAGGCTGTGCGGTCGTGCGGTGGTTAAGGGACTTCAAAGGCAGCTTATGGATCATAATCAGCAGGGATGGAGAGAAGATTTTAGAAGAGTTAGCCAATAGAAGAACTTTGCTCTGAAGTTGTAGAGAGCTAAATGTGACACTGATGTTGTTCTGCGGGGCAGTTGCAAACATTTTTCAGCTGGTGAAATGAAGTTGGTGAAATGAAGGCAAACCTTTAAATGCAGGGAACCTAGTTTGAGTCCATACTAAACAATTGGTCTTTTGGTTCTAAATGTCAGCTAGAGATTAGAAAGTATGACAATGCCTCAGATGTTGAAATTGATAATTGATATCAATTACTGAGCTTATTCACTGATGTTTACTGGCTCGCTTTGCTATATCAGGCCTTCTATGACCATACCTTCCCAAAAAGGGGGCACACTGATTTATACACAAGCTCCATTGATAATTATGAAAAGAGATGAAAGCTGAGTTGATTCCTGTGTCTCCTTACCAAGCATTGCAGGCAGAACTCCTTTCATTACCAATGCTTTCTCTTTCAGGACAAAAGCAATGCTTCTAGGACTCATATGGCCTTCTGATTCAGCAGGCCAAAGAGTAATATGATAAATGTTAGCAACAAAGGAAAAGATGCGTCTGTTTGTAGTAAATCAGTAGAGTGTGGCAGCTTTACAATACAAGAAAGCAGAGGAGACACTGATGTGCTTTTTTCCCTGTCCGTTTGTATGCCCTTGCATTCACTTTAAAAGATTATCAAGTGTATAATAAGTTTGGTACGTCTTAAGCAAGAGAAAATGGGCTAGTCAGTGGTCACAGATTTGAGGGCCTGGCTTTTCATGATATGATAGCAAAATTTTTAGTGATTGAAGCATTTAACTAATCATCAGACATAAATGTAAACATCTCTCTCTCTCTGTCTCTCTCTCTCTCTGTCCCCACTCTAAATATTCACAGTTGAAGTCCATCTATTTGCTGAGTTGAAATCCATCTAACAAAATTATTCAGAGTATGGTGATGAGAGCCGTTATTCTTGGCTGCTCCCCAGCACAAACCCAGAGTGTGGCTTTGCTGCAGTAGCGATGTTTAATAGTGACTCCTGCCATGCAGAAACTGGTTTCCATCAACCCTTTCAAAGCGGCCTAAATAGGTGTCATTGCAAGGTTAAGCCAACTTTGAAATGGATGTCTGGTTTCCTTTCTGGCTCGGAAACTAATGTTGTTTTGATTGCAAGGCCCTTGCAAAGGGTGAAAAGGAGATAAAGAGGGAGAGTGAGAATCGTTTCATGTTTTGATCTGCTAAGTGTATTCCCTCAGCTTTTGGAGGACTTTGTCTACACCCACCTACACAAATAAATGAAATCAATGCAACATCCCCATATTGATATCACTGGAAAAGTTCATCCTAGACACTAGGCAGTGCATAATGACCACATAATGCTCTAATAACATATTTCTGTGTATATTTATTGCATAAATGATTTGAGTAAAACACTACAAGAAAAAATACTTTTCTGAAAGTTGCAGAAATAAAGGTGTGTGTGTGGCGGGGGTTACCTTGAAGATGTACATGAGTAAAGTTTTGCAACCCATGACGACAAACAGTGACCTTTTGGATTATTTTTCTAACATAACACTCGGCTAATGCTGAAAAAAGACAGATATTAGGTTGTTTAGTTGTGAGTTATGCACAATGGGAAGCAGACAATAACTGTGAATTGCTGACTGTCTCCGATTGCTCTTGTGTTTGTGTTTAAGAAAATGCCACATTTTGGAAGAGGGTCATAAGATGATGCTAAATGCTTTTGCATCCTTGAACGCCTTTCATTCACATTTCCATACAAAAAAAATAAAAATAAATAAATATATTGCCTGCACTTATTCAGCATTTGTATTATTCAAGACTTGTATTTAATAAATTCTCTAGGATGAACATCACAAAAATGCACATTTCCACATTCCTAAGCAGTGGAAACCATATCTGGAATTATTACTATGAAGACTGAATTGTTGCGTTTTCTTTACAGATGGTAGGGACTTAATGTGTGATGGTGGCTTGTTGGAAACACTTAATACAAAGCACACTCCTACACAACCAGTACTGTGCATATCTGTTTGACATGTTATCGCCTTAGCCCCAGAAGCTCTGTTGCTGCAGGCTGGAGACAGACCCGACTCAGACTGCACAGTTCCTAATCACATTTGTTCATTAATTCATTTTCTGCTCATTTCTCTCTCTTTCTCTCTCTCTTTCCCTCTGTCTCTCTCTCTCTCTCTCTCTCTCTCTCTCTCTCTGTCTCTTTCTCTTTCGTTTGTGTTTTAATTTCACTTTGTCTTTCTTTCCCTGACCTGCTTTCTGTTGGCAAACGTTTAGCCAGCCGACACTGACCTTTCAGCAGATGCCAAGAGATTCAGAAAGGCGACATTTCCCTGTCATGAGTCCCCCTGCGCTTTCCCCCGGCAGCTGTGTTCCTATACAGAACCTGTAACAGGGCCTAATGCAGTTAATGTAATGCATTCTCAGCGGCTCCTATAAAACTAATTTGGAACTTTTATTTCTTTATTCATTTTTTTTGCAGAGACCACCACTCAGCCTTGGCAAATACAAACACACACATAAGAAGAAAAAGAGTGGGGGCTTTGAGTTACTGTGGCGACTGCAGACAATCTAATTGGTATTGACATCCTTGTCTCGGAGGGAATTTGACATCTAAGGGCAAATCATTCTATTTAGTCGCCTGAATACTCACAAAGGCGGGTCTGCGCAATTCGACAGCGCGCCGTTCGGCTGCTGCCGCGCCCCAGCCCAGCAATCGATCCTAATCTGATTGGGGACGAGGAAGAGAAAAATGAAAATAAAATCAAAAGCACTGTTAGGGCAATATTAACAAGGGAGTACAATCTGGGTGGCGGGCACCCGCACTAATGCACTCCTGCTGCAGTATTGTTAATGCACAGCCCACTGTAATTCCCCTTCTGTAAAGGTGCTTGCACCTCAAAGAAATCTGCTGCCCCAGCTAAAACCACCAGTGGCTGCCAAAAGGAGCTCATTCTCTGAGAGCCCCGGCGAGGCCTGGCCCAGCACTACCTCGGACTCTCTGATTTCATTATCCTAACTCCCTGGAGAACACATTTCTCTCTTTTTTGTGAGAGTGGACCATTGGGGCTGGGAAAGAATGAAGTGGTCCATCATAGCACAGAGAGCTTGCACAGAGACGGACCTCTGGTCAGAAGAGTGGAGTGGGCCCTGAATACACTCTATTAGGTTTGTCTATATGGTTTGTTTAATTTTTGAAGGCATGAAATATGGATTCTTTTTGGATAGGCTTAGTGTAATGCTGGCAGATTATGAAACCAGCTTACAGTGATATCATCAGAAGACATCATTCCAATTTATGGTAATCTTAAGTAATAATTCCCAATCCCTTACCATAGCAACAATAAAACTATTTATTTTTAGTCATTTAAATTGAATCATGTCCTGGCTATTTAAAAACCCAAGAAACAATGGCGCAGTGATCCCAGGAGCTCAATGTTACTCTTACTTACCCACTAAGTGGCTCTAACAGAGAGTGGCAAACAACCTCTCTATTGCTGCTCTCAGTTGGTAGTCCTATATCAGATAGACCCTTCTGGTCAAGACTTGGGTAATGTTCATTGTGCTTGATATGGTTTGATTTACACAGGTTGAACTGTAGAGCTAGTGTCTCCAGGTCTGGGGGGATAAACAGGTTGGCCAGTCTTAGAGGCCTTTTGAGTTGATCAGTTGTACAGATAGACACCCATAAACATTTGTCTCATGGCCTGTGGCTGTGTCTGCCTGGTGCCTGATGTTATCACTCAGACCAGGCTAAAGATGTGGAGACATTCCTCCTATTGGCTATTGACTGCATTAAGGCCTGTTTTTTGCTTTCAGGATTTATCAGGCTAATTAGGTGTCTGGTCAGTACAAGCAGACAGTGGTGCAAATTTAGAGAAACATAACTGCTGTGCTTTAAAGTTCAGCAAAAGAACGGGCAAGTCTGACTTCATGTGCTTATACTTCAGACCATAAGATTTGACCATGTGATAGCAACTGAGATTTCAGTTTTAGTAGCAGTACAAAAAAACACTGGATAGTAATGGCTATAATGAAATGTTCCAAAGATACAGTCACACAAACAGCTTTACAGGTTATGATACTGACATAAGAGAAAACTTTGGTTTCATTTTATTTTATTTTACTTGGATTTTACTTGGAAAAACAAATACAAAATAATTTCCTAAAACAAAACTTTGAGAAAAAGGTTTTTCCTTTATTTCATGTTTTATGTGATTTCATGTGATTTTTTGACAGCCATATTTTGTGCGTCAGGCCTTGTGGATGGAGAATGGGGTGAATTAGCAGATGAGATGGAGCAAAACAAAGTGCTAGGACAGTAGAGTGGAGCTGGTTGTGATGCTAGCACTAGCTTAGCTAGTAGGCTAACAGCAGCATAATGTGCCTATTTATTTTTTGCTTGTTTAAATGAACTGATGTGGGATCTTTTTTGAATTCTGAAAATGCAATGCAGTTACTACAGTGCAAATGTAAAAAGTATGTATACATGAAATTTTAACCTTCTTCAGCAAGCTCCCTAGTGGCCAACATGCCAGTGTGTGCAAATACAATTGTAACAATCATAAAACCAAACAAATAGTTCAATTAGCAAAGGTTTAGTCACAACACTTTTAGTCTAATGCACACACTCCTAAATTTATGAAATGTGCTTTGGCTTTTTAGTAATTTGTAAGAATGTACGACAACAAAACCAAATTTGGACCTGAATCACTCAAGGCACATAAAGATATGTAAAACATAGGAGAGTTTTATTAGCCATTTTATTTTTTATTTTATTTAATTTTATTATTTTATTGGTCCATTGGCTTAAAATAACAAATGTTGTTACTACATGATTAAGGCATCAGCACTCCCTAATACAGTTATCCTGTTGAATTTAAACTTTGAATTATGTTTCTATGTTATGTGTATCTGAAGTTATGAGATTTAGAATGCAACAAATGACAAATAGGTGGAATTTGGCATTTTCTCGACTGTGCAAGAGCAGGTTAACAAGATAATTCCAGTACATATTATACCTGTCTGAACTTTTCTAAGATGTTAGTTCTTCTAATTTCAGGAACAAATAAGAACTTGACGATACAACTCCAGCCACACAGCTAAAGAGCAGACTGCTTATCCTGAATGCCTTGACTGAGACATGTAATTACATTGTTATATGAAAAACTGAAGCTTTCTAAATGCACTAATGCACTTGTGGTTTAATGCACCCCTGAACAAACAGAAGTGTATTTAAACAATGAATATGTTTTAACTGCAGTGCTTTCCAAGCTTCTGTGGATGGTTTAAACAGTCTGCATGTCACTAATGTACAATCAGTATTCCTTTTACGAACTGTGGCATGTACAACATAGTTGCTAAGGTTTTATCTCAACTATCAATTATTTTTATGTTTAGCTGGTTAGTGTACATTCCTACAAATTCACCCTGAAGAGTCATACTGAAATACTGTTAGCAGTGAGACAGTGTGGAGACAAAATGTAATTGTTTGTAACTTCATGCTGTAATAGATTCTTTTCATATTTCAAACCATACCACTACTCTTTATTCAAAAATTGCATTGTTCCTTACATTATAATAATGGCTGTGTAAATTTGTATTCTATTTTTTGACTGCATATGATTTATAATTATAGTTAAAACTCACTTTCATCTATATGATTTAACTGATTTAAGAAAAGTCTTTAGAATTATAAAGAACATATTGACCAAATGAAAAAGTTCAAATATGAGCATTAATGGGTTCAGGTAGTTAGACTGTTTTCCTCATCCCATTACTTGTAAATAGAATGTAATGTAATCTTAATATCTAAAACAAATTTGATGCTAGCATATTAAGAAGGCTGCTATTAAATGCAGTTTTGAAGCTTTTCAAAAATGCTGATCATATTTTCTCCAGCGCATCTTGCATGCAAAAGATTTATATATTGTATATGTTTATATATACGCACTAGCCCTGTATATAAACTGTGGATGTGCGTGTAATCCAGACGCAGAGCAAACAACCCTTTCCTCGATACTGTATCTCTTAATCAGGCAGCCGGGCCCAGCCCGCATGTCTCCTCACACCCCTCCTCATTACTACCATGGCAGCACACAGTCCAGCCCCGTTGTGCCTACATTCAGAGGGCATCGGCATTGTCAGCCCAAATATGCCAGCAATTGCTCAGACCGGGATTAGTTTGTGGATTGTGTTACGGCCTTTTTTATTTCCATGGAGTCGGGTGGCGTGGAGTGTGGCAAGCTTATGGAGAGAGGGAGAGAGATTTACAATGCGCTGACTGAACACAGCAGGTTCAGCCTGGGGTTCCAGAAAGAGACCCCCAGCCTGGGGCCTCATTTGAAACACACACTCCTGGCAGGTTTCAATCAGGAGGGCAAAAGGATGGTATAAATGTATTAAATTACTTTTGTGTTTTGATGTCATTGGTTTAAAGGTGTGGTTAGGCCTTGTATTAATTGGGTGTTACATGGTTTTGTGCTTGGGGACCCTAAAGGTAAACTAGTTTAGTTTTTGGACAAATCATCTCAATTTCCATATTAAATTAGAAGACACTTTGTTGTGTGCGTGTGCATGATTTTCTGTGCACATTCACATACTCACAGCAGAAACTTTTTTAAAACATCTAAGTAATCTCCCAGGAAGTCTTAGGATGTCAAATGTGAATGAATGTGAAATGTGTTTGCTTACAAACATACATACATACATGCAACCTCTATTAAGTTCCTGATATTGTTGCCATGGAATATTATTGTTGCTACAGAATGCCTCAGATACCTTTAATTCCTTGTCCACATTTCAGGCATTTAACCGGCTCCCTTACTGACTTCCTGCTCTTCACTTTGTTTGCTCTGCCTCCAGCTCTCAGTGGGCTTGCTGCTGGCGTACTGAGCATGGTCTGCTGCCAATGGCAACAAACAAGGCGGCAAATTTCAGTGATGCTATCATCATGAAAAATGACCTCATGATCGCTTCCTCTTCGTGGACCCTCTACTAAGCCCTTCCGTATGAAACCAGAGCTGGATGCAGTTCAAACCTGTGCTGAAGAGAGAAGGCTGGTGGCCATATATTAGTGCAGGGCTGAAACAGGAGGGTCTAAATAGCCGACCCTAAATCAAATAGTTTAGTATAGCTTTAGCCAAGTTTCCAGCGGAGCATGTATCAAATATTTTTAGTGTTGCAGAAAATACAGGTGTTAGGTTGATAAGTGCAAATGGCTGATGTGGAAACAGGTGGGAATTTGAATGAATTTCATTTTGTTAGAGAACATGGATGAAATGGTCAGAATTAGCACCGGAAATGTTGGAGAAACCTTCAAAAATGTTTAGTAAGCCTGTGTAATCTAATCCCTGCTCATTAGCTTGTAGGCCCTGCCAAAAATGTCTCCGTAATGATTCTCTTCTTGTAACATGATGTCTTGAAGATGAATCAAATATGCTTTATAGCAATTTTTCCCCCCAAGTTGTATGCAGCAGCTGTCTTTGGTCTACTTAGCCATCTGGATGGCTACTCCATGGAGATGTTAATGCACTTTATGATGAGGGGAGGATGAAACCTTTGACCTTCATAGCCCTTTGACCTCACTGAGCAATATTCCATGGGTTTCCTATAACTAGCATATGCTTACTCGTCCGATATGTTAAGAGAAATTTATAACCATGAATCTGTCGATAAAGTCTTTTACCACTCTCCCCACTTTACTGCTCCCTGAGTATGAAGAAACAAATCCCTAGTTTTCATTGGCTTACAAAGCAGGGTGCTGCCTTTTTACCGAGTTTCAGTCAGTAAGGGTCCTAGTGCACACCTCCTCTGGAATGCTTATGGAACTGTTGCTCTTAACATCAGTACTTATCAAGGAGGGAAATTAATCAGGATTTCACGGAACATAATTGCTTTTCCTCTAGGAGGTGCTATGATGGTAGGAGCATCATAGCACCTCCTAGAGTGAAATGCCTCCTTTTCTGTCTGTATTTCTCCATGTTCATTTCTCCCTTCTCATCCCGTGTCCTCTGTGCACTGACATTTGTTCACCATTTCCTAAGGGCACATCTCTGTTCTCTGCCAGGCCATTGCCTTTTGGGTGGTGGGTGATGAATAACACTGGGCCTACTTCCTTGACTCCTTTCACTAGAAGCCTATGGGCAATGACAGATCATTTTCTCAGGCTGAGATTTAATTAGAAACCTCGGTTCAGGGCACCTTTGACCCTGAAGGCTGTACTGTGCTAATCACACTATGAATTTAAAGTGTATTCATTGCTGAACATAAAAAACCTTGCAAGCAAGGACGGCCTCAGTCAATTTTTCATTACGATATTTGGACATTGGTGGAAATGAAGCAGTGAAACAACAAAGGTTTGAGTAACTGAAAGTGTTATGCTTTAACGGAATGAGATGTTGGTAAAAAAACACTGGACTGTAAATCTTTTAACTGTTCATATCTCAAAATAGGCCCAACAACAACAAACAATTCATAATACCTACAGAATGCTGTTTGTGGGATGTACAACTGGGAGCCATTTATGACCCTTAATAGCTTATATACAAATTAAACATGAGGTCAGTGATTAAGGACTTACAGGATTTACTCTGATAAGTCTCATCTACACAGTGTTGGTACAAGACCCCCCTTATTTCATCTGCCACTGCAGTGGCCATTGACCTAATGACCTTGGGATCCTGACCTCTCACCTCTGATGTTGACCTCTTCCCCTGGCCTCTTATATTTTTGGCCTAGTGTCGCCATTGACTACCTGCCAGGCACCTGCTCTGAGAAATGAAACAGTAGGGAATGCATCTCCAGGGACCTCTTCAGCCCCTCAGACAACAGGCTAGCTCAATCCCTGCTTCTGAATGGGCCCTGAGTGGATCTGGTAAACCAATCTCCCTAATTATCTACTGAAAGAACATTCTTTTTCCTTTCAGAGTCATTACCCCTATTTCAATTGCTGAAAAGTAACATAGAGGGGCAAAAAAGGAAGGGAAGGCAAAAAGCACTCCACAGATAGTGTTTCTGATTTCCTCCAAGGTTAATTGCTGGGGATGGAGATGGAGGGACGAGGGGCCCAGATGTCAGATATAAATTAGAATGAAGGTGAAGGGGAAAGGCACGAAGAAGAAATTAAAAAATAAATACAAGCTTTTAGATGACACTTGTTGCCTGTATGAGTGTGGAGTGTGGAAGGAGAGGCAGCAGCATATGTCCAGCTGCACAAATGACTGGATGGAGCATAAGCACTGTCCTTGGATAGGTATTTGCTGACATGCACTTCCACTGAAAGATCAGCATGATAAGTTAGGCAGCTGACGTAATGATTCAGTTTGTAGACACCTGCTCATCCAACATTTCTTTTGGGTATTCATTTCACTTTTCTTTAAGAATATTATAAGGAAGCCCCCCGCCATGTTTCTGCTGAAACAGCCTCTTCTCTTCTGTGAAGGCTTTACATTAGGTGTTGGAACATCATGGCATTCAGCTACAAGAGCATTAGTGAGTTCAGGTACTGTATACCTGAACATACTGTATATTAGATATACTGAGGGGGAAACATGTATGCGGTCACTTTTGTTTACATAATGTTTACTTTTGTTGACTTTATACTTCTAAACTCCTAAAATTAATTGATATAGAAAAATATTCAGAATCATATTCACAAATTAATAACATTAGTACATTGTTGCAAAGCCATTACTGCCAGTTGCATCTGTGAGATGTGTATGGGTAAAAAGAGAACAATGTTTTGCAGCACCAAGGTTCTGAGAGTAGGGTATTCGATGTAAACACAAAAAATATTGACAAACAAAATTGACACTTTTTTTCCGTCACTGTAATTTGTTTTTTCTTTTTTGTCATTCAGCCATTAAGGCCTCAGTTTAATTTTAAAATCTATTTTGTGTGTTTGATTAAAAAAAAAAAAGGTTTCAGACAAGAAATGACAAAAAAAATTTATACTATTATTTTATATATATATTCTACAAAAACAACCTGATGCAGAGTTAAACGGGTATCTGAGGGTGACTTGGTTTTCTCCCTATACAGCTGTGTATGCATGTGGCTCAAGAGCAGGGTGGCTGGCATGATGCTGTTCTGAGAAAGTACTTGAGATCCATGCTCAGAGATCAAGAGGAGGCTAGCACTGGCAAGTGGAGAAGATAAGAGGTGACAGGAGCTTCTTTGATTTCAAAATAGACCAAGATAAACACAACTGAGACAGTATCTCTCTTGAAACTGTGGTCCATTACTCCATAGGTGCATAGGTGTTAGTTGGTGCCTGTGTTCTATCTGACATGTTTTTTTGGTACACCAAGAATCTTCAGGCACCCTTTGATCTCATATTGAAGTGTCTCAAGAATCCATAAAGTACAATGACCAGATTGCTTTCCCTGGAAATGGATCCATCAAGCATGCTCTATCGCTCAGAATTTCACCAAGAATTTGCTGAGATTCCACAACTAAGCTCATATTCTCCCAGGTCTCCTGGTCAACTACAAAATCTCCTCTAAATCTTTCTCCACCACATCTCTTGAGGATGACCTGTCCCTTGCTATAGAAACGTGCATATTCTATCATTAGCCATTGACTGGGTATATTTTACTAGGCACTTTGCATTTTTACTGCCTCCTGCATTCATGTTGATAATATTGTGTCCTTTTCAGTCATGTGTTTAGGTTTTGTTGACATAACAGAATGGATGAAACCACAAATACTTTGTATTTAAGAATAGTTCTTATGCCTCCAACCAATTAAGAAAAAGAAGTATACAACCATGGCCACTCCTTGGGGGAAAACATGTAAAATATCACACTGTGCTACAGCGCGACCCCACTCTGTGCCCTCTTTGGCAGTAAACGGTAAAAAACCCCAACAACACAAAACCGTCTGGTTGTTATTCACAAGCTGTGAGTTTTGCCACTGCCCCAGTGTGAAAACTGTCACAAGCAATAAGCTGTAAACGTCCTGGCTCTGGCCTGCTGGACAAAGCCTGTCCTTGATGTGCTCGTTTGGAAGTCCATGTCCGAATGCGACACCGTCCGTGACACCAATCATCTCGAGCAGGCCTCAACGTCATGGCTGCCAGGTTGCAGCTCGACACCCTCTCCCTGGAGGCTTCACCAGCTCTGGTATGCCTCATGTCAGAGGTTTCAACGGCCCAGAGAAGGTTAACGGTCTTGCCTTCCAACCCCTGGCAGGCCCAGCCTCAACTTCCACTCTCCAATAAGCCCCCCACAGACAGTGGCTCCAGTGTCACATAATTTGCCATAAATTGTAGGCTTGCTTGCAGACAAGGCGAGGTGAGTTAGCTGGAACTGTGTGGGCTGCTGAACTGCAACTTCTGTCCTGCTAAGAGAATTTTATAACTGTAAATTTTAGTCACACCATCTCTTTTCAAGTAGTATGTTTATTAGGCCAGGTAATGATGATTCTATATGAATGTTTAAATTGTTTAATTATGTGTTTCCAAACTGATTTTCAATCCAATAACTTTGAGGTACAAAATTTGTTGTGCTTTTACATTAATTTGTTGTGTTTTTACATTAAATTCTGCGTTTAATAAGGAGATGGACAAGATGCAGGTTTTGGCTGTAAAATACGTGATGACACTTGCTGGCCTGTGATCTCCCCACATCTGTTTCTAACATGAAAAAGCCATAGCTCTCTTCCCTGTGGAGGTGTGTGGAAACATAAGGAGACAAATTCAAACAGCTTCTCAGGTTGCAAAAGGTCTAGTTTTCAAATCAACATGGCCAATAGAGATACAAAAATGACCTCACCATCCAGGTTTCTGCTTCTTTACAACTGCTGTTCAGAATATCCTCATCTTGTTTATTGTCGCTGTCACTTGTCTGCAATAACTGTACATGAAACAGAAAAACATTCTTAGATTTTGATGGAATGTAACGTGATTTTAACTCATTTTGGAGACATTCTGTTTATTTATTCAATAATAAAGGCCTGCATTTTCAGACAGTGATAACAATAATAATAGTGATATTTCGTTTTTAGATAGACAGTCTTTTACTAAATGTACTGACATATTCATGCACATTTTAAGGTTCAGGCTCTAAACTGGCTGAATAACTGTGTCTATATACGTGACCATAAAAAGTTTAGAGCTCATAAAATCGGCATTTTTTATGCCAGAGCAGATATGTCTTCATATAAAGCACATATATGTGTTTTTAATCCCTGCATCTCTTTTGTGTTGTGCCCATCCTAAAGCTTTTAGTATACGAGGCATTCAGTTTATTATCTCAAGGCCATTAATTCTCATGACCTCTAATTCATGACAATCTTTGTTCAGCAACAATGTGTTTGTGAAAAGTTAAAATGCTAAATTCTTCCAAGCTTGCTTGGAACACAGTATGGAGTCATCCCAGTTTTTATTTTGTATGGAATCTCTTAAAAAGAGAAAAAATATAACATTTTGCTTTCTGAAAGCTAATCACCAAATGTAATGTTAATCAGTGCTAAATATTTACTCTTAGAATCATTTTTATTGTTAAAATGAATGATTAAATAAACAAGAAACTGAAATATTCTGTGACAAATGACTTGTTAAATCTGTGAGCACAGTATACTTAAATTCAGTGCTATTATAAGTCCTGAGGAAATCAGCAGAAGCATGCCTGCTGGAGCGGCATGGATTGTTCTCCAGCAGAGCTTATCCCTGGTGTAATGGTATTTATTTTGGAGTAATTTAGATCATTTACGGAAGAATAACATTGTACTAAAATGTGAGCTAAGAAGGTCATTGGAAAAGGAGGGGGGCGAAGGTTGAAGCATGACTGCAATTTGTTTTAACTGGCTGTGGAAATAAGCACGGCAAGCCTTTACCCCAGGCAGCTGTAAATCCGGTCCTGCGCTTAGACGTACCATCAGTAACCTTCCTTTGGCCCCTAGACTTCCCCCACTGCATACACCTCCCAGGGGTGCCTTCAACCGGAGAAATGGGGCTTTTCTTTGCTTTATTTGACATCCTTGTTCTAAGCTTCCCAACCCCTGCCATCCAGGCCACCTTTCCACAAACCATGCTCTGCTCTATCGGTAGAGCTGCCAAAACCATGGGAGGACAAGGGCACTGCACAGAAAAACATTAGAACAAATAGCTTCCTCTCATCCACAAACAATGGTTCTGGGAAGCAATGTAATTTGAGCTTAAGGCTGCTTGACCGTATCTATGGTGATGCTTTGGAGCTGGTGACCCGTGTTGCCATGTCAAGTGTGTGTGGAGTGTGCTCACCATGGGTCAGCAGATTCGTGTACATGGCATGCATCATGCTCCTCAGATTTCTGTACTTGACATCTAGAGATTGGGCTGCAACACGTCACTCTCTGACCTCTCTGACATCTTCATGCCACAAGCGATGGTGATGGTGATGTGTAAATGTGAAAAATGTTTAAAACTTTACAGAACCTTCAAGTAATGTAAAGGTTCTAAAAAGAACCATGAATTTGGTAAGGGATTTTTACATTAAGCTTCCTCCTATGCCCAAATCATTTTGTCAAACATGGTTCTTTAGGGGAGTGAATAGATTCCTTTGTGGCAACTTTTTTTGAGTGTATATCAGTGCACAGGAAAGGGACGTCTAAAAGAAAAGAGAATTTGCACAATGCCAGGCCTAGAAGCAGAAGTCTCTTCACGCCTCCAGTTCAAGGACCATGTCTAGTGCATCTCTTGGTCCATCCCAGTGCACTCTCCTCGCTAAGTCTCCCTCCCTTTGGGGGCTGGACTTAAAAGCTCTGCTACCTCGTGTAGTGCATTTGCCAAGTCTGGGTTACAGCTACATTACAAAGAGCTACGGGGCTGCGTCGGCTGTGGGTCAGCTCACAGGTTTACTCTGGGGGCAAGGGTGTTAATGCTACAGGCTTTAAAGAACTACAAGATGTCTTCACTTACCTCAAACAGGCAACCAGGGTAAAAGCTGGAACTAATCTCTGCAAGAGTGTGTGTACGTGTGTGTGCCTTAACACTGTATCCACTAGTAGGTCCCAGTTGTGGTATTCACAGTGAATCTAGTAATCATGAGAAGTCTAGTGCAAGAATGCCTAGTTATTTAAGTACTGATTGCTTGTTTCCATAATGGGAAAGAATTTTCTATTGCAATTTGGTAGATAAATTTGTTTTATGATTCATTTTATGACGAGAACTTATTCAAAGATGCACCAACTTGGATCTCATTCCTGATGAGTAAAAGCTAAAATGCATCCACAGAGCTTCATCTCCTTTTTTACAATGGGCATTAGCTGCCTTTGCAGGCAGCAAAATGAATTGGGTGACACTGTGCTTGTCCATAGCAAAAGAAAGTAATGAAAACAAATGGAGGGTCTTATTCCCGGCGGAGCTTGAGGAGGAACTTAGTCATCAAGCTAATTTTATTCTTGTCTGGCCGAGAGACTCCATTTCCTTTGGGTGTTTTTACAAATGCCGGACTCCAACTTGCTGTATGATGGATACAGCTGCCTGATGGCCGGATGGCAGATGCTGGATGTGTAACACAAGCCCAAATTCTGAGCCACTTTGCATGGACTGATTCACAGTACTTGCCAGAAGTTTGAATTTAGATCAGCTTATGTGTTAGATGTCAGATTATTGGTCTGTTACTGGGATTTAGACTAAACATGTCCTGAACTTAGTCTTTGTTTAGTCTAGTTTAGTCTTTGAAGAAAAGATAACCTTTGAACAAGTGGAATGTAGTAGTGGTAGACATTGCCGTTTTTTTACACATTCAAATTATCTGAGTGGGTGAAATAATTTGTTATTTATAAATAAAAAGTTAACAGACTAGTTAGGTCTGACTACCTGAAAGTTAAGCCAAACAGTGTAATCAATGCATCCATTGCTGACATACGCATTCAACGGCACAAACATAACTTATATAATCTCCATACAAAAGCGCTGCCAAAGGAATGGACACAGGTCACCATGCCCAAGACCAAACGTCAGCTAGAGGGGAATAATGCTCCCAGCACTGGGCTGAGGAGAAGTCATCTGGAGTATCATCCAGTGCCTTAGAAAGCTGGAGTGGCATTTCAGAATTAATCATTTAACTCATTAATCATCTTTACTGGAAACACTAAAATCTAGTGTTTCCAGTAAAGACTGTTTCTTAAGGAAAAGTGGGGTTAACTTCCTACAAGCTCTAAGACACATGAGATCAGACACTTTTGATATTTAAAAAAAGAGCTACATGTCTAGCATCCGTTTTACCACCTGGAGCCACCCCAACATGGCACTGTTGTATCTTCTTCTTTCTATACAGTTTATTCGTATGGCTGGCTATAAAGCCTCAGGCATGAAAAACATGAAAAACAGAGCACAGAGGTTTTTTGATGTTTGCATATATTCTAGAAGTAAATCTGTTTCTGTAATGCCAGCCAAAATCCCCCATTTGATTTTAGCAGACTCCAGCTAATTGTGGGTCCCACTTTCACAGTCTTTTGTAGTACAACAAAATTGTACATGGGTGACTCTACAGTTTTGATAAATGCAAAAGATTTATTGTTGTAGGCTACAATGGCATGACTTCTTCTAGATTAGAACTGTATGAACAGACTACAGCTGTGTTTAACAATTTTTTTTTCCACCGGCCTAAAGGAAATTGTTTCTTCAGGTCACAGTATTGGCTTTAGCATAGATATAGAAGTGCTGCCACACCCAGCTCCAGAATTAAATTTGTATTTTAAGTAGTGGGTGAAACAATTTTGTCATGGTGCCCAATATTGTGAATTTGAACCCTTCCCAGGCTTCACGTCTCAGTTATTCTAGTTGCAGTCACGTGTATATAGTTGTTCATGGTACCCTTGATTCTAAACAGCTACAATATTCCCTGAAGTTCATCTCAGTAAAGATGAGTAAAGATCTCAGTGTCTCTGCAGTAAAGATCATTTTAAGTTCTTGTTAAACATATCAGCAATGCAATGTGCCGTGTTTTCTCTCATTTTCCCATTTACTCATAATTATGTTTCATTAATTTGCATTTTTGGAGTCATTTGAAAGTAACACAATGAGATGGGTCATCAGATAAAAGCTCTTCCGGATGAAAAATTCATGGAAACTCCATAAAATTCTCATTTCATCTAAAGTTGGGCCAGATGGATAAGTAAAAAGACCTGCGTCGCTTGACAGATATGCTGAAAATGTTTTAGAAGGATCACCAGCCATTTATTTTTGCAGTACTTTATACCCATTTTGTGGCAGGTCCACAACTGGGAATAGTCCATGAGGGGCTGAGGGGCTTTTGGCAAGCCAAATTACGACTCCTCAGAGCAGTGTCACCACACTCCCTCATTCGCAAGTGCAGTTATGGTTTATTCAGGGCGACCCTTTTCAACCATGGTTTAGAGCTAAACAGGAAAATACTTAAGCTGTTATCCTTGTTGATTTGTTTGTGTGCAATCACGTTGCAGAGAAGGCAGGGGAAAAACAGTAAAAAGCAATTAATACATGAAATTGTGGAGGAAAATGGGCCCTTGGAGGGGAAGTGTGTTATTCTCAGAGCTGCTTAAAAACGCCACAAACATGAGAAAGGCAGCTTTTAGTGTGGATGTGTACGTCCCAGCAGACACTTTGAAGGACAGGAGAGGAGAGCCCAAACAAAGACAGTTTACGATCAGCATAATCAATGTGACATTAGCACACACATAATGGACGTTGAGAAGGAGGGGGCGGTAAGGGCAGGCGCTGAAGCATGCGCTTAATAAAATTCCAACTGGCAACTTGTTCCTCGGTGATTACCGTTTCCGGTCCTTTTAGAGGCCTTCTTTTTTTTTGCCTCTTGCTTTTCTTCCCTTCAAGAAGGACTTAACACAATCACAAGATCTCTGTAGCACCCACTTTAAAAGCTATCAAGCTTGCATCTAAATTCTCAGCTGACACCCTCCTGCTCGTCCGTTCAATGCTGCATTAAGAAGGTGGCCTCCCTCCCACTGCATGTTAATCATAACACAGTAAACCTCTGCCCAAGATTAAAGCTATCACACGCCTCGGGTGAGACACACTTGAGAAGCAGAAAGAGGTAATAAAGTGTACTTCAAATAGCAGAGAGGGGCTTTGTGTTTTTTCAAAGTCTTTTTAAGTTTTCTCATGACTTACTAACCAACAAGTTGGTCATGAAGTAGAGAGAGAGAGACAATTTGTTGCCTTGCACAAGACACTGCCACTTTTCTGTGCTACCACTGTGATGTATAGGAATGTGCTGCTTCCTGTAAGCCTCAAAGCAGATCAGAAAGACAGTTCTCGTTTCTCATTTCTCATTTTTTCTCATTAATGCCTGATAAAACTGTTTTTTTGGGTTGCCAACTCAAACTTCATTTCATAAAACTAACCTGATTCATGGATTTAGAAAATAATATGGAAAGACCTCAGGGAAAATAGGTAAGTAGCACAGTTTTCCCACTCTTTGTGATTCTGATCTCAAGGCTGTTATGAGGCAGCTTGCGTCGGCAAAGGGATTCACGCTGCTGAGTTGTTTATTTATTCCTCAACATTGTAATATGAAGGTCTAAATCATGCTAAATCAATTTTCTGAAGGAGTCTCAGGCTGTTGAGAACACCCCAAGGTAAAGGATAAATTTTACCCCTATTGTGTGCAACAAAGAGGATGTGCAATGGCTTTCACAAAGGAATAACGCATGGTGAACAAAATATGGTTGCCAACCTTGGTTGAAAAAAAATAATGAAAGCGGAATAAGAGTGTGCTCAGTAAGACTGCGAATGGAATGAGCCTCATGAGCTCTTGAAAAGCAGATTGAGAAGTAAGTGTTATTACTCATTATTTCTCTTGTATTATTAAAACCAAGGTGAAATACATACAGGAAGAAAGGCCTGTCAGTTGTGTGAAACAGTGCATTGTTTATGAAACCTTTTCACCATCTTTGGATCAATATTAAGGAATCTACTTGCCTCACCTTTGCAACGAGAACATTCACCTAAAACAAGATATGTGCCCCTAACCTTTCCTCCTCTGTTCAGTTACCATTTCCTTTATGTCTTCATTGAGCTTCACATAAAGAACAATATTTACGTTATAAGTCAAAGTAACTCTCAGTTTCATGAATCAGTTAATAAGTCCATGCCTATGGCTGTCATGAATGACAGAATTTAGATAAATATAAAGAAATTATTATTTTGATATGTGGGACCATAATCATCTGCCTGATATATATATATATATATATATTAAGTTTATAACTATATCACTTTAAATAGCATGAAATATCTTGGAAGTACAGTTTTCCTTTTTTAATTTATGAACTGATGTAGGAAGTGTATAAAGGGAATTTGATGTTAACATGATTAAAATCCCATTTTAAAGTCATTGTTTTTGTGACATCACCATCAGCCATGCATTTGCACATATCTGCAATTTAGTCTGTCCCATCACACTGAAGTCATTCAGTCAAAAAGAACAGAAGTCATTTACATATCAGTCTTAAGGGCACAGTCACAAAATAGGAATGGGAAAATGGCTATGGAAAAAACGACTACGAACATTGTAAAATTGCATAAAAATCAATCTATTTTTTAATTACAACGGAAGTTTACATGGTGTTTACATGTGAAATAGTAGAGAAACTTACTTTTTTACAATGTTGGTGATATTTATGATGATTTATGATGATGAGTTCTACAAAGCAAATACAGACATTTTATTTGCTATCCAAAAAGGACATACATAAGTCTTTTGAGTTTTTATATTTAATAATGATAATTGTAAAAAAAAAAAAAAAGAAAGGTTTTTATTTTGCCTTACAACAGTTCTCTTTAATATTGTTTGAAGCCTATATGAAACAGGGTTCAGTTTTGTTTTCACAGTATTTGATGTGAATTTGTGTTCACAGGAACTGCTTTGTTACAAGATGTGTTCCGTGGTGAGATGATACAAGAAAAGCCCTCAGTGGCCCGCCCGTTAACTTCTGACTTCGTGCTCAGTCTGCCACGTTTTGAAATACACAATCTTTTAAAGTATCTACTGTGGCAAGATCATGGTGTCATAGTAGAGGTCAGGAAGAGGGCGCCACCACTCACTGCCCATCCTCACCCATCCCAGCCGCATGAGCTCAACTGGTGTGCTGAGATAGGGGAAGACCCTGGACGACTGACAGCTAGAGCCGAGCAGAGTTGAATCAATTAAGGCACATCAAATCAAGAATTCATGCACTCTGAAAGTGACAAATATTGGCTGGGACTGTCAAAGCTGTCAGCCCTGTGCTCCCCTTCCCTCCTTCTCTCCCTGGTGAGCTCTGAGTCTCCCAGCCATTAGCCAGCGAACTGGAACTCGGGGTAATGGTGTCAGGATGAGGCCAAGCTGTTTGTCATCTCATGAATGCCTGGGCATTAAAAAATTTTTGGTGCCCCATTTTTGTCTGTCTCATGTGACGGGTTCATTTGATGTTACTGGCTTGTGTAATGCTCTGACAATGCTAATTGCAACTGAATGTGAAACATTAAAGAGAATCAGCTGGTGTTATTGACTGCTTTACTAGCTGAATTCTATCATCCAATACCTGTCATTTGAAATACAAGGTCTTACTTTTGTCTCACAGATATTTTAAATTCTTTATTGCCTGTTTCCAAAATAAAATGAAATACTTGCTAGATAAAGGTTAGAAAAGATTTCAAAGTACAATATCATTGCTGTTGGAACATAACCTCCAAAAAATTAACCTGTTTATTTTAGTGTAAGATAATATAACAAGAATTTCTTTTGAGTTAGACCGTTTCTATTTCTCTGTTTTTATGAAATTTTGACATCCCGTCATTTTCAAATTTTGCAAAAAAATGTTTAGGTTTGGAAATGAAAAATATGGAAAATTCTTTGCATATTTGTTGTTCCCTCAAGAACCTTTTAATGGATGATCCTTAAAAGAACCATTTTTGTAAATGAGATGTGTAACTTTGTAAAGTTTAAAGAACCTCAAAATAAAAGAAAAGTTCTTGGAAGAACCTTTAAACTGGTAAACAAAATGGTTTCTCTATGGCATTGCTCAAGGAACGCTTTGTGGCACCTTTTTTTCGAGGGTGGTTCAAGATGTTCTGCCTCTATATTTATATGCAAAAATCAGCCACATCTCAGAGTCTTCTGAGACCATATGGGGCACCTGATAACCTCACTCCGGCTCTGTTTAAAATCAATTCCCATCACCGTTTCTGTCATTTCTCTCAGTCTTGCTACAAACACATAGCAGCCACTTGATATGTTTGCATGGGGATTTAGGGATGAACATTAGTGTGTTTTCAGAGTGAACATCTGGTGGGGGTAAAAGGTTACAGTAGGGATCCCAGCCCTTCACAGAATTCCTTCCATCAGATAAATCACCAACAAGTCACTGTGAACTGGGGGTGGATGAGAAGGGGGGGGCATTAACTCAATCCTGTCTGAGCACTCTGAACCCAGGTCCTCCGTCAAACTGCCTCTCTGCCACTTAAAGTACAGAAGTGCATTAAGCGAGCACAGAGACGCTCATTCATTCCAGACCAAATCGCTACCCGCCACTGTCCAGCATGATGAGGCTGCTTCCATTTTCTTGTCAGTGTCTCTTAGTGCTCTCTCTTGTACATTGGCACTCATAGTAGTGCGGGGAAAGTATGTTCAGACATGTCAGGAGAAGTGTTCTCTGTTCAATAATGATGCAGCTGACCAGTGGTTCTCCACTCCAGAGGACAAAGCTAGAGCCTTGCAGTTAGGCTGCTGGAACTAATGCTGGAACGCTAATGTGGGTGAACACTTGCCATCAGGACTGTGCACGGCACCTAGGGAACACTGTCATTATGGAGGGACAGCTACATGAGGCATCGATGACTCAGACACATGTCAGGAGCTGTAAGCCTTACAAGTTGGCTCCATGGTGGACTGTCACACAAAATGCTGTCAGAGCCGCCGTAGCGCACAGGGCCTTGTGGTGTCTTGTGTCCTGCTCTTATCCACCTATGTTATTTAAATGAGAATGAAAACACTGGCCTGTGCTTTCTTACTATTGTTTAGATGATCTCACTGCACGAGAAGAGCCAGAACCAGGAAGTGTTATGGAGCGGCAGGAATAGCAAGATGTCATTGCCTTGACTTGCCATGACTCATTTGAAAGCAGGGAAGCTGTGGGGTGGCACACAGGGCACACTTCACACCCTTCAATGACTAGGAAGTACTTGACAGCTCTTCTGGCCTGACTTCTCCACTTCCTTCCTCTTACGTAGGCTTTGCATAAATGAGCCCCTGAACTGCTGATTACAACTGTAAACTCACTCGCTGTCTTCCCCTCTCGCTCTCATCCAGCCCCCACCCCCCAGCTGACATCTCCGTTTCCTGATTTTTGTGGGTTACTTCCTGCATTCCCTCTTAGCTGGCTAATGACTTATACTGGGTTTCCGTGCCTGAACATCTACCATGTTTATAATGTCTGGCAGGTGAAATTCTTATTCTCTCTGTGTTCAAACGCAGAGAGAGATGAGACGGCAGTCTTATACAGAGGCATAAAAAATTCTCTGCATTTTTTCTCAGGACTGTCTGCACACAGAGGAGACAATATGACTATGTATGTGCCTTTCCCTGCATGGAAACTTTGCCATGCATGAATAAGTGCTACATCTCTTGACATTTCGAGTAATTTAGGATCAGTGCCTTGTCCTTATGTGCTCGTTTACGATTGCATGGACACAGACAGTAAATCTGTCCTGGGATCAGTATCTGGGTAGACGTGCAATATAAGATAACACACAGAGTCCAGCCACATCAGACGGGGCAGACGTATGATATTGCCTCTGGTGGCGTCTGCACCCTGCAATTAGCCAGAGGGTTTGTGTAAAAAAAGTGATTACACTGTAAAGCAAGAACAAGAGGATAAGGTGTCCTCTTATCACCAGTGAGGACAGAGTAATGGTCCCCTTGCTCATTTAATGTGTGTGTCATTATTTACATTTGCTTTTATTGCCCGTAATATTGCCCGTGGTATCATATTCAACCCTGTGGTTACTGAGTGGACAGAATGTGAGCAGTACTTTGACACAGTAATCATGTCTATTTACTAGCTGCCATGCCAAAAACTTTTGCATGCTTGTGCTCTGTTGGTGCCATTCTGCCAGTGCGCTACTATATTACACACTGCCAATAACCTGCCAGTGAAATGCCTGCTATGCACTCAGTCTCTGTGGAATAGATGCAAGCTGATAACAGGGTCACAACCTTTGTGGCTGAACATATATTTTCTGTATTTGTGGATAAAGGCCAAACAAAACAGCCAGGTATAATCCCAAGAACAGGTGTTTTGTCTTCATCCACGGATGTCCTGGTTGTTTGTGACGTACGAAACTACACCTTCCAAACAATGAGGCAAATAAATGTACTTCCAGAAGAGCCCGTTGAAACGGTAAGCATGGTGAATGCTTGCTGGGACTTTTAGTAGAAGTGCTGATGGATATCTAGGCCCTTGCTCCCCTCAGAGTGATGTCTGTGTCCACTGGCAGGCTGCAGGCTGGCCTAGATGAATGAGGTAATAAGGCCCCTGCCAGGAGTTATGCCTGGCCCACTGAGCTGACGACACGCAGCACAAGTGGGACCCTGTGGGACTGATCGCTCAATCTGCTGCCCCCCATTCCTCCCCCGAAGACCTCCTGCCCAGGGCTTAGCATACAAAGCCTGGCCTGCTGAGAGGAAATCAAAGCCAGTGGTGCTGCCCCACCCCCTCCCCAGCTTTCACTTCAGAAGGCCAGTTTCTTGACTTTTTGCTGTCTGTTGGCTTGCCTAACTGGAATGCCGTATCTTGACCTCCTCTTTCTGGCATGCATACCTCAAGAGCAGGATCCTATCTTGGAAGCAATGGATGGCATGCATGATAGTTAATTAGGACCAAAACTAGTTTCAAATTCATGGACGCTCATAAGGAGCAAACAAAGAAGCTACAGCATGTATGTCATAGTCTGATGAATTGCATTCCTTGCTTCAAGGCTGGGGGCCACCACTGGCTACCATGTCTGGAATGATTGAGACTGGCGACATGGGCCAGATAGTGAAGGAGAGGCCCAAACAGATGGGAGTGGTCTGACAAATTACTCCCATCCCCAACTTGTGGCTTTCAGGAGGACCCAGGGGCTTAGAGCGTGGACTTTCTCTGAGCAGAGCCATTTATTTTGGGTGTCATTAACCTATCAATCACTGAACTTGTGCTTGTGCCTTTGAGACTGCAGCCCAAAATATGTAAAGACGGCAGCTTTTTAGACTGAAGCAGGGATTAACAGTCGGGGTCAACACTCTCTGACTGGTGCGTAACCCCCTGTCATGCCACACCCCTTCCCAGCTGTGACCTGCTGTGGACGCTTTTTGTTTGGTTTCCCTGACAGTCTGGACTCTTTGGCTGGCGATGTGTTTGCCACTGTAATTTGCAGTGGAGTGTTAACTTGTCGCTTAACTGAGCAATAGCATATTTTTTAAAGGTAAATTGCTTTATTTTCTCCTGTCTCGCAAAGGGAATAGAAAAAGAATTATTGCTACTCATTGCTTGCTTTGTCCATGCGGAGGGGTTCCATGTGCGACCATGTTAAAGACGAGTGACAGGAAGAGGGAGCAGGCTAACACGTCACAGAAACCGCTGAGTGACACTGACAAGCAGCAGACTTTAGTGACCGTAGTCCTTGCTCACCCCTCTGACTAATGCATCATGACAGAGTGTAGAAAAGTCGGACAGGAAGGGTTTTTTGTTACCTCTGTGGTCCCGCTACATAAAAAAATTAATTTGATCAGTAAGTTGTTTCTTAGTGTTCTGCATCAATAGATCTTATCTTTGCACATGAGATCTTGTATCTTGTATCAACATTTGTTCATTTTTAATCTCTAATCTCAAATCAGAAAAAGTCGAATCCGTAATGAAAAATGCAAATAAAAAAAACAATTATTCTAAAACTTACTTTGACTTTTATTTCATTGCAAGACCCAAGATATTTCATGTTTTGTCTGGTGAACTTAATTCATTTGTTAATATACATCCATTCCTGCATTTCAGGCCGGGAACACATTCCAAAAAAGTTGGGATTGTAAAGCATTTGCCACTTTGTAATGTTGCAGTTCCTTCTCACAACACTTAAAAGACATTTTGGCCCTGAGGATGCCAAGCGATGAAGCATTTCAGGTGTTTCATTTTGTCCCATTCTTCCTGCAAACACATCTTAAGGTGTGCAACAGTATGGGGTCACTGTTCTCACTGTTCTCTATTTGGGACAGGTCAGACCAGTCCAGTACCCGTATCTTCTTCTTCCACAGCCAAGCCTTTGAAATGTGTATAGAATGTGGTTTTGCATTGTCATGCAGGGATGTCCCTGGAAAAGATGTCATCCTCAAGGCAGCATATGTTGCTCTAAAATCTTTTCTGTACTTTTCTGGATTAATACTACCATAGAAGAAGAATAAATTATCTTTGCCAAGGCCACTGACAAAACCCCATATTATGATAGACCCTGACCTTAGGACTTGTTGCTGATAACAATTTGGATGGTCCTCTTTCTCAGTACACATCTACTGTGTGATGATCCATCCAAGAAGCCTCCGAGCCCAGAGAGGTCAATGCTGGTTCTTTACATGGTTAACATAAGGTTTCCTTTTGCACAGTAAAGTTTAAAGTGGCATTTGTGAAGGTTTTGCCATGTGTTTATATCAGCTATTGATGAATGAGGGTTCTTGATGCATTGCCATCTGAGGGATCGGAGATCACGAGTGCTTAGGCTTTCGCCTTTGCCCTTTACGCACTGAAATTCCTCCAGATTTCTTGAATTTGTTGACAAACTGGAGATCCTCTGCGCATCATTTTTCCTGAAAGACTCAGCCTTTTGTGGACACTGCTTTTGTGCCAAATCATGATTGCAATCATCTGTTGACATAAACTCTGTGAAATAATATGATTATTTAATAATATCTTTATTTAATTTTTGTTCCTCATTACTAGCCCTAAATTGCCCCTGTCCCAACCTTTTTGGAATGTGTTGCAGGAATGGATGCATATTAACAAATGAAATGAAGCTGACCAGACAAAACATGAAATATCTTTGGTTCACACTGTCTGTACTGAAATACAAGTTAAAGCAAATTTAAGAATAACTGCATTTTTTCAGCTTTTTCTGATTTGGGGTTGTAATGCAGCACACTGTCTTTCTCTGTATTTAACCCATTTAACCCATTCACCAAGTGAAGCAGTGGGCCGACAGTGACGCAGCACCCGGGGAGCAGTGTGTGGGAACGGTACCTTGGAGGCTCTTGGAGCAATGCCATGTACCTAAAGGGTGTTGGAGCAATGCTATGGAGGAACCACTACATAACCAATATGTAATGTACAGTTCTACAACCTCGGTACTTGGCTTGGACATATAGTTCATCGAAAAACTTAAAAATGTAAATGCAAAGAACGTTTAAATTATATGGAGGTTTGGTAAATTTAAAAGGGTTCTTCATGCTCATTTACTCATTCACAATGTTTACTTACTTACAACAATGGTTCTATAATGATTAATCCATCCAAATGTTCTTTAGAGAACCACAAGTGGTTCCTTTATATCATCATTCTAAATAACTTTTATCTATGTATTTGTGTTATTTGCTCTGCAAAACATATATCTTATTAAATCTAGCCAATATATCTAATATTTGAGTTTGTGAAACTGTTGTAGGAAAATCATAAGATAATTTACTGTAGATTTTTGTTTTATGTATATTTGTACGTATTTTGCATACTTTTATCTAGTTTCTTATTCTAGTGGCTGATAATTTAGTCTGTTTCAAACATTTCTTGAAAAAATAAAATAATCTGCAAATAGAAATGGACAGTTTCACTTGATAAAAAGACTTAAAACATGCAAAAACATCTAGAAATGAGTTCAATAATCATGTAATATTCTTACAGCAATCTCAAAATAAGAAATATGAAACATATTTTCTAGATTTAAGATGATTTCACTTGCCAAGATATATTTCAGTGTTTAGAATTTATTGCTACTTTTGCTGTTTTATTGGTACTCCATTTTTCTGTCATGGCTGGACAGCAAGGTTCCTTTGTCTGTATATTTTTTCTGTGATGTTTCTTTGTAAGATGGACTAAATTAGTTAGCGAACTCTAACTCTAGATGCATTGGCCATCAAGCCTACTTTGCTGTCTGCACTCCATAGCGATGGACCTTTTTTTATTAATAAGGCTTGACTCATCACAGTGGAAAGGCCTCTAAACAACTTGTATGCAGTGTATCATGTTTTTATTCTGAATATTTGCGGGGAAAATCCAGCATGATGGTAAAGTCTTATAGGTAAACCACAAGGCCATTATTATTATATATATTTTTTTATATATCCATCCAAATGAGTCATACACAGAGCCTGAAAGAGAAGCAGCAGCATCATGGTGCTCCCCCATTAGTCCGCATAACTGATGACTTTGTCGGGAGCTGAGAGAGAGAGAGATGGAGAGAGTGAGAGAGAGAGAGAGAGAGAGACAGAGAGAGAGACAGAGAGAGAGACAGAGAATTTGAGAAAGAGCCAGAGAGAGAAAGACATGACCAAAAACTCTGATGAATGTCACCGAAACCGGAGATGCTATGGCACAGCTGGGGTTAAATCGAGAAGGGTTCAATCAAGATGAAAAGTGATGGCTGGGGAGGAGGATGGGATGCTTGTTGCATCAGAAGAGTGGGAATCAGATGGATAGTCAATGAAGTAGTTAATCATTTTCTCCTGGCGGTTATGGATCTAATATGTGCTAAAAGGCCACAGAAAAATGAGAGAGCTCAGGGATCAAAGGCAAATGTGGCGGTAGATGAGACAAGCAATGCTGAGTGATGGAAACCAGGTTAGACACAAGAAAGCATACTCACGTTTATTAGAGACTAAGTTGGTTTGCATTGTGCCGAGTTCACTATTTGATTTGTTATTTAGCTGAAGTAAAGAGATATTTTGTCTTCGTCATTTGTAGATTCATTTGTAGAGCCTTGGCTGCCGGCAGTCGCTGGAGAAGGTACATTGTTTTGTTGGTCTGGTTTATTTGCATTTTTATTAGATAGAAGAAGGACTCCAGAACACCCCAAAATGAGTACAATAATAATAATTTCAGCAGGAAAATAAACATGCCTACTTTTTTTGGATATAAATGCTGAAAGACTGCATTAACTAGTCCTCTGTTCTTTGGAAGTACCACATAAAAGGACCACTTGCCATTGCAGTGCCATTTCTAGTTCTTCGAAAGAGTCTGTAGGAAGTTTTCACATAATGCAAAAGTACTACACGTATTTAATGTTAACAGTATGTCCTAGCCAAGAACCATTTAAGAACCACAATGTTCTTATGGTGTTTATGACTATTTTTTAGATATTAATCTTTGTGCAAATCTGAATAGCACCATGTATGTCAGTAAAAGGAATAAAGGAGGTCCATGCCCAGTTATGTTTTGAGTGTCAATTAGTGTGGGACCGCACATATACACGCTTATGCACCTTCCATGTCTTCGAAGGCTACCTAGGTGGATCTGAGTAGCCTGGAAGGCCCAGTCGTCTCTGTCTTCACCTGTGTCACACGTGCCTCCCAGTGTCCTCAAACACTGGGCCTGCCCTGGCCTGGCATCTCCTAACCTGTGGCAGTGAAGCCTGGCCTCCCTCTCCCATTCCCCAGGACACCTGTCACTCACCTGTCTGGTTCTTCATCAAGCTCTGATGGGTCACAGACTGTGCCCCCGCAGAAGCTCTAGATCATCAGAGAGACGCCTGGCTGCCCTCATTTTTTTGGGTGTGTGAGTGTGTATGCGTGTTAGGTGTTGACTGACAAGTAGTTGATGTGGCACAGGTAGAGAGAGTGCACACGGATGCCCCAAAGGCATGTCTAGCATGGTTTAGCATAATGTATTCACCTCCTTGACCAGTACGGTCCTTGAGCGTGAGTTTTCAGCTGTGGACTTTGGGTCCACAAAATCATTAAAAGCTTTATTTACATGGCAGAATGCGAATGATCTAAAAATGCACATTCATTATGTGCACTGTATGTCCAAAAGTATCGAGGCATACATACTAATTAGTGATTTCAGCTATCTTAAAGTGCATGCATTGCTGACACAGGTATTCAGTTGTCCACATAAAGCTTGAATAATCTCCATAGAAAAGCCAAAAGAATGGGACTCTCTAGAGCAGCTGCACATGAGCCTTGAGAGGTATAAAGCTCCCCAGTATTGGGCTGTATAGCAGAGCAAACCACCTTTTCAAGAGAGCCTTTCTGATGAGTTGGATTGGCATACACAACTAATGCTCTTGTGACTAAATCAGTCAATCAAATCCTCACAGCAGTATTCCAACATGTAGTGTAAAGCCTTCCCAAAAAAGTAGAAGGTGGAAGAAGCACTGGATGCAAAATTTTCTACAAACTGTAGAACACATAGTGCATGTACTTAAGAAAGATGCCTGATGTTAGAATATTGTCTTCACTGTAAAAATATATATCCTGGCAACTGAAAATATCTTAAATGGAGGCAATATATCTATTATTTCTCATTATATGATTATTTAACCTATTATATGTATTTAACCTGTTATAAGACATTAGACATGTTTAAGTGATCTTAACAAGTGAATGGAATAAAGCTTAAGGCAAATTATCTGTCTGTGTAGTGAGGTCACTTAAAATAAGCAAGAAATTCCAGAAATAGGTTGAATGATCTCAAAAGTTTCGTGCAATATAGTTATAATGATGAGTCTTAGACATACTGTCCACATTAAGATTCTTTCACTTGGCGTAATGTCTTTTGAGATATAAATCACCTCACGGACCTGGCTTGTAACTCACTGACTAACTGACTTACTGACTCACTCACTTACTCACTCACTCACTCACTCACTCATTCACTCACTCACTCATGCATATTTAGCAGGCTAAAGATACTCCCCGAGGTGGGTTCTTTGTAGTGGTGTGCCTGGACATGGTACCATCCCTACAGAAATTTGATTGGCTCTCACAGGCGATGGTAGTTGGTTATTAGGTTGGCACTGAAACTGAAAGTGCAGTAATTGTCAGTGGAATCGGCATTAGCAGATATCAAATGATAACAAGCAAAAGTTCATCTAAAGCCATTTCAGATTTAGATCAATTTTAAGGAACTCTCGTTTATAGTTAATCAACCAGCTACATGACTCACCACTTCACTGGAAACATTTACAAAATATCAGATACATACTGTGGGTTAATTCAAACATTTTAATGTGAAATTATGTTGTAATAATGTTTTATATATTAGTCTACCCAGATTTCCTGCATAGTCAAATGTTCATTCCTCATCTGAAGCCTACTGATTTATAATTATACGTAGACTAGCTGAGTTCAAGTAGCTTTGGGTGCCTCATAAAAGCAGTTCTTCGAATCAGTGATGCTATGCATCCTTGTTGTGCAGTGTTCTAAAACAGCAGAAATGCAGAAAAGGGAAAGACGAATGTCCCTTTCCAGAGAACTAAGAACTAAAAATGAAAAAGGTCCTTGGAAAAGCAATGGTATCTCCTGTCCAGAGCATCCACTCAAAAAGGCTAAAATTTCATTATAGCATGGTATGGTCATTCCCAAACTCCAGACTATTATGAGCGCTGTCTGAAATATCGGGCAAATAAAGATCAGTGGAGTCACGGCAGCACTGCAGGCGTGTGCTGTGTAGTCGGCCTGGTGACTGAGGCCGGACACAGACTGCTTCACATATTTGTAGAAAATCGGAGGAGACAAATACAGAGAGAGAAAAGGAATCTGCGCAAGGAGCCTCTGGCCACTGCCCCAACTCTCTGTGAATCAGTCTGGCCTTATTGCCACGTGGCATATGGTCCGAGACAAACTGTCAACCCTGGACTTTGTGGATGCCTCGCCGCTGTGGGGGCAACAAAGAGAGAGACGTATTTCGTTTTGCTGCAGCTGGCATCGCACTGACTTAGTGATGATTTGGGAGAGCGTTGGGGTGGTTGTGGCTCGTATGTGTGCATGTCTTAGCATGGGGAGGGAGGAGGATGGGGATGTTGGGGGGTGGTTGGGGGGAGCTGGCCAATGGATTGCTGTAGGGGACAGCATGGCCAGCACTGTGCAGCTGTGGCAAATTGATCAAATTGTGGAAAGCAAGACTTTGGGCCAATTATATGGGTCATGTCAGCGTCCCTCTGGTCTCTGTCGGTCAGTAGGGGGAAAAAATTGTCAGGGTATGTGTGTGTGTGTGTGTGTGTGTTTGTGTGTGTGTGTGTGTGTGTATGTGTGTGTGTGTGTGTGTGTGTGTGTGTGCCAGCAAATGCATTCCACAAAACAAGTAATCATTCTTTTTCAGGCAAACAGATTTCTCGTCTGGCCTGTTAGAGAGAACAGAGCCTGTGTAATATTGTCTTAATGTCTGTTGGTTCTATCATGGCTTCTCATTTCTCATGATACCGTCGGAACTTACCAATAAAAGCTATGCTACAAAGATTTCAAGACATACCGCACAATAATGTACTGGATCTTTTGACTGTGTTTGAAATGTTCCTGAATGGTTCATAATTTGGATTCAGGGTTGGTGTAGAACCTTCACATCAGTGGTTTTCAGTCATGGTCCAGGGGTACACTCCTACTTTGTGCTGAAAGTTGAAGCTTGCTGCCTCTGTCCATACCATCCCTATGCACAACACTATTATCATAGCTTCCCAACATCCCCAGAAAATTCTTTAGACCTTCTTTAGGTGCATTGCTGTCCAGGGCTGTGCCCTCAGACAAGACACACAAGAACCTCTTATGAGGCAGCAGACAGTATGTACTATGTCATGTTATCCATTCTAATTGAATTTGAATTTCTAATATATTTCTTACATTTTAAATATTGCTATTCATACTCTGATTCATTTATAACCACAGATTATGATTTTATAAGTCTAGAGTTATGATTCTTTTGTTATATGTTTTTTTAAATCTTTATTTAATTCAAGTATAGTAAAGTATCTCTTTTTCTGCTTACAAACATAAATGGTCTTGATTCAAAGTTCAGAATCTGCACTCTGTATTAATGAGCTTCGAGTGAGAAATCATACATATATAATTTGTGAATACTTTATAACCTTTACAGTTCTGTATATGCAAAGGTTCTGTATATCTAAAAAAATAAAGGTTCATATATTATTCTTGGCTTCTGTGATTTTTTAAAATATGGTATAGATCATATAGTGGAGGTTCTTTAAAATTTCCAAAGGTTTTCATGCTCACACATCTTCAAAGCCACATCTAGTGACACTTGCTTTGAAAGATCCCAAAAACCCTTTCGGCACTTTTGTTTCTAAGAGCGAAGACAAAATACAGTAAGATTTGTACATCTTTTTGAGGTTGGCTGGTCTGTGTTAAGTGTATACTTGCTCTCTGGGGACCTTGCGCTACAAGCTGTAATTACGAACGCGCCATGTGTGGGCCGTGTCACCACTCACCATCCCACAGTGACAGGTCAGGCCTCCACTCCCAGATCAAACGCCAGTGGCAAACAAGGAGAATACAACCTAACCCCTAGACCTTTGTGTAGCTCTGAACTGTAGATCACACAATAAAACACGTCTGCAACCATTTTTGTTTAAGACCTGCCTCTGGAAGATTTTTTAAATAAATCCTTTTGATAATCCATATTACATCCTTCATTTTTCCTGGTTTTTGCTACTTTTTTTGTGGCATGTGTGTAAACACATGCATGCAAGTTGGAACCAGGCTTTGTTCTGCTCTGCGAAGAAACCTTTGTGGCACCTTTATTATTAACACTATCAAAATGCAGATGCTTCATTTTGACTGTAATTTTAATTTAACTGTTTAAGTTTTAATTTAACAATTTAACTGTGATTCTGAACTGTTGTCAAAAGTAGGGAATGAAGGACACTCAGTTAAGGACACATATGAAACCACACTTTAGTGCTGTACTCCTCACATAAGCCTGCAAAATAGCACAATTTATGCTTTTGTTCCACTGAAGCCCGGAGACAGTGCAGAACAATAAAGCCCTATGTAAATTATTAGTTTACTCAGACAAAGCAAATTATGAGCAGCCCCTCCACATTTTGTTTTGAATCACAGCACATCAGCTACTAGTAAGGCCTGTAGCCCTCTAGCTCTTCTGCAGTAAGCCAAAGTCATGCAGGTGTGGTTCCAGATATTTCAGGTGCAGCGAGCATGTTGAGATGATTACTGCTGCGTGCTCAGACCTCAGGCCAAGGGGCAGAGCGAGAAGCCTATCTATGGAAGCATCAGATCTACTGCAATAATGAAATTGTCCTCTGCCCCCAGGCCCTGCATTACCATGGATCTGTTGGATAGTCTCACTCTGAAAGAAAGTGCATTGATTTAATAAAGCTTCAGCAAATGAATTAGACTCCCTGGGTGCTTCTGTTAGAAGACCAAATGTGAGACCTTGACGTTTTAAAGGTATAAAAAACCTGGAAGACCCTTTACCTTATAGGGAGGTTCTTTAAAGTTTAAAAAGGTTCTTAACATTCACATCATTCACAAATTTGGTTCTTTTAAATCTGTTGAAACCTTCTTCAGGCAACCAAAAATGCTTCTTCTATAACATCACACAAATAACCCTTTCTCGTTCCGTTTTGTAGATACAATTTCTTCCATAAATATTAGTACAATTAATTTGGTTGTGAATTTTTTCTCCGTTTTCTCACAAATATAGGAACTCTGATGTTCTAGATTGTAGGCTAGATGTTGGTTTTAAATATACAGTTGATGTGTTTGTGTTCATAAGCACAACAGGAGATATTTTATTATTTATCTGGATTAAAATGTTGTTTTTTATTATTTTTTTTTAAATGTTTATGTATTTGCTTGAATAAAAGGAATGAAACATAAATAGAAGTCAGAATGCAGACTCAAACCTGTCAATACAGATGATGGTTATTTGCAAAAGTTGCCGGTCAAATGACATTTTCTTGATTTACTAAGTACTACTAAAGGTAAGAAACTTAAATATAGGATTTTCTTAAACATTTAAATAAATAATTTATATTTATTTCACCTTATTTTCACCTAGAAAGTCAGTAAAACGTACCAAACTTTAGTGACTACATAATTTTGTTGTTGCATTAAGATAGTATAGCAAAGTAATAATAACTCTAGATTTTAACTCAACTTGGACAAACCCAACACAAAATGATGAAAGCACATTTTAAAAAAAAACATATACATAGCTGAAGTTATATTCTGAAGCTTCCTGTTCATATTTTATAGTTGATGTGAAGAGCTGATGTAACAATTATACCAGAAAAGACATTTTTTTTCCTCTGGAGGTTCAAATTTCTTCTTAAGCCCTGTACTTTGAAGGCTGTGCATTTGTTTAGATAGGCTTGCGTGCTCATGTTCATAGCAGAGCTGGGGCCCCCTGGTGTGATAACTAGTGTGATAAGTAAGTCGGCTCCCTTTCTTGTGCTTGTGTGGCCCTGAGGTGTGTGTTGTGACTGTGGCCTGCTGTTACGAGCTGAGTGCTGTTACCTGCACCAACACCTCGTCAAGTCCTGGTGGCTGGATCTGGTCAACTCCGTAGGCCTCAATGGTTGTTCAAAGCAGGCTTGTGGTCCTAAGTCTGTGAGCTACCTGTGGTCTGTATACAACGCTACCTGGTGATTTCTACTGACATTTTGTACTTTTTAAGACTTTCAGTTAACTGGACAAGAAAATGTCTCCCATCATTTATTCTTTTTTGCATGGCCTGTGCCTGGACCTTGGTAAACACACACACACACATTAGCTCTCTGACCACCCCTGTAGCACTCATTCTGAAAGTCTTAAAAAGCCCAGGCTGTGCAATTATCTTTTATGATCTGCCAGGGAACACGACTGTGGGCGGCTGGAGAACGGCTTGCGAGAGACGGGGCCACTCCAAACCCCCTCTGTCCACAAGCCTTCCATAAATGGCCAGCCTCGGAAAACTGCACCTTTCAGCCTTTACAGTGGCACTCTATTCCACTCTTTCCATTTGCCTTGCATTGGATAGTACATAAAGCGCATAAGGGATGTGACAAGTGAGTCACTTGAGAAAGAGCTTTTGCTTGGTTTTCATCGCTGGTGGGAGGTCTCTTGTTTAGACCTTTTTGGCGGGATGTACATTGCCTTAACAGTAAATCTGCGATGGATTGAGTAACATAAGTCAATATGTATTGGCAATACCTCACTTAACTGTTATGTTGGGGCAGGAAGAGGTGGGTCCCGGAGAAAATGTGAAGATCAATGCTTAAGGACGACCTAGTCTGCTCATCTCATTAGAGTAGATGTACTAGACCTGCTGGCTCCACAGTTTAGAACACAGTTTTGCAAGTGAGTGAGAGGAAGTAATCACACTCTATTTGGGAATTGAACCGAAAGAGTGGTCAAAGGAACATTACTCTTGTGAGAGAGTATTTAAACTGTAGATGTTATTAATTCTTCCATTAAGCTGTCAGCGAACGGAACTTGCTGATAAATGCGCTATTTTGACAAACCCTGGCTGTAGGTATCACCTAAATAACTAAGTTGTCAGCCAGCGCAGCTGCCTATAAAATACATCCACCAATATGTCTTCACGCACAGTGTCGTTGTGGAGTTGCTAAGTAGCTTTGCATTTCCCAGATTAAACGCTAGCACACTGACTCTTTTGCTGACAGTCTACAAAAATGGCACACTAGTAAAAGTGGGCTGTGGGATAATTACTGTACCTTGCACCTTTATCTGATTTCCGGTCCTTTTCTTATCAGTTTTTGGCAACTTCAGATAATTTGATTGAAAAATGCTAAATGAAATTCAGATTTGCAAATCTGCAGACAGAGTAATCTACAAGACAAACTCTTTCATTGTGACACTGTGTTTGTGACCAGAACGCTGTATTTTGGCATCTTCTGGCCATACAGTCTGCTAAAGTGCCAGTAGTGTTTGGCAAGCTCTGGGTGCCTATGTGGAGTTTTGAGTACAGGACAGGAGGGCAGTAATTGACCTTATTTTATTGATTAAATAATCTTGGGAAAATGACTAAAATAACAATAATTGACTGACATGAAATTTTTGGTAAAATGTAATTTGAAGGATACTGACATGGGGACTTCATATGTTCTCTATGTAGTAGTCATCAATCACAGTCTTCCTTTTTTGAAATTTTGCAATCACCCCAGAATAAAAGTTATTCGTTTTCATTTTTGCATAGGTGTTACATGTGTTTCTTACCAGCTGATTTGAAAAATGTTCTCTTACCTCTGTTTTTGTCTTTTGCCCTAATGTATGAGCTCCTAATAATGAAAGCTTATAAATAGTTCTTGGCTGGGAGGTATGGTTCTGGAGAAAACCTTTAATTGGTAGAGAACCGTTACATTTTGAAGTTCTTTAAACTTTTAAAAGGTTCTTTACAGTCAAATATCTCATTTTCAAAGTCCTATAAAGAACCATCTAGAAACCAAATGTGATTTGTCTATTATATTGCTCCAAAGAACCCTGTCTGGCACCATAACATTGAACCGTGTATTCTTTCTAATGTGCTATGATATGGTATATAATCTGAACAGAAAAAGCTGGGTGGCTGTGTATCTGTATCCTCAGCCTCTGCTCAGGCCTGAGGATGGTGATGTGTGTGGTGCGGTGGGGGCAGGTCGCTAGCTGACATGTCCTGAAGCAGGCCCACCGGTTAGCCTGCAGAAACTGGTGCCTGCTCTTCCCGCTCCGCGGCTCGCTCCGTGTCTGAACACGGCATCTGTGCTGGAGATGTCTCGCGCAAAGCCCAAACAAGCTTTGAGTACAAGAATATGGAAGCTGACAGAAATAAATGTGGGCTTGGGGAAATAACAGCGTAAATAGGTCTGAGAGGAAGCGGCGGGGCCCCGCGCCCGGATCAGCTGAAGTGATCGTGCTGGCATGGTGGCCAGAGGCCTTTCGGGTTGAGCTCCCCTACCTCCATGCACACTAGTGCTACTGCAGAGTGTGTGTGACACTTGAAGAACTGATGCACGGGCCTGTGCACGCCTGCTTGCCACAACAGTTTAGCTTGTGTGGAGCCAGTCGGAGTAGGTAGCGCAGTGTTGCCTTGGCAGTGCCATCTATCAAGAATCAGGACGATAAAGAGTTAGTGGTAGTAGTTTATAGAATGTCTGAAGGACTGTTCAGCGTATTATCAGCATTATTGCCTCATGCATAAAGATGGGATGATATGAAAACGTCCTATAACAGTAGTGTCATTGATCACAGTACATTATTTAATCTGTCAAAAAGGCTTTAGTGGAGCAATGCCATCGAAGAACCCCTTTTGGCTGCTTAAAGAACCTTCCTGTGGATGGTATTTTTGTAAATAAGATTAAAAAAAAGGGATTTATACCAATTAAATGTTTTTTAGGACCATTTAGGATCCTTTCTAACCTTTATTACATCACTGCTGTAACTAAACCTCATTACTCCAAAATTTTAACTTCAGAAGGAAAATTATATAAATACACTACGTTGTATTAAAATCCATAGACTTTAATATGGAGTTGGTCCCCCTTTGCAGCTATAACAGCTTCCACTCTTGTTGGAAGTCTTTCCACAAGATCATGGAGTTTCTGTGGGAATTTGTGCCCATTCATTCTGTAGAGCATTTATGAGGTCAGGCACTGATGTTGGACGAGAAGGCCTGGCTCGCAATCTCCGTTACAATTCATAAACGTGACGAATGGAGCAACAGACAAGGTTGGAAATTATATATATATATAATGCCATACTACATAATATATGATTACAACTCTTTGAAAAAAAATTACCATAGGCATTTTCTAATTAGACTTCTTACTGTACCTCCTAGATTTCTTTATAATACCAAAAAATTGACTACAGTGTGAATAAATATGAAATCAGTATGCTTCAGATCAACCATGTCACAGATCTTCAAGCTGATGAAGAAGTGGCAACCAAGGCTGAATGATGGCTGCCACATTTACATTAGGACACACCACATTTGGACACGTAGCAGTCATGCACATGCTTATTGCACCTGTATGAAAGGTATACATATACACACACACGCACACACACACACACACACACACACACACATACATAAGTGTATTTAAACTTTCTTCAACTTTATAATTTTTTTGTTGGATTGGGCGGGAGTACGATAAACACATTATAATGTTCAAACATGTGAACAGCAAAAATACATACTCATTGGTAGTGATACAAATTCTACTTGCGGTGACATAAAAATCAGACTATTCTCTGTATGTGTGTGCCCTCTTGAGAGTGCTGTTTGTTTGCTTTGCTCTCTTTCGTTTCTCTTATTGGGTATCGATTTCCAGCTCTCTCTCATTGCTGACCACGGATTCAACATGTTTAGTCGGCCAAGACAGCGCTGAAGGGAGACGACTGCAGCCAGCAGTGCTGGACACTCTACAAAGTTCCAAAGTTCTGTGAACTGTGTACACAGTAATTGGAATTTCATTGAATTAAATTGGAGTTTTACTTACCACTGGGTTTTATAACAGTGTAAAATACCAGACTGTGTATTCCAGACTGTTCTCAACACATGGATATATTTATTTATAGTTGCCTACAGCTTCTTTTATATATATATGTATATATATATATATATATATATATATACATACATACATATATATATATATATATATATATATATATAAT
>JBBPCZ010000089.1:13158116-13179816 GCA_037974445.1 Brycinus macrolepidotus | reverse complement strand
CATACATACATATATATATATATATATATATATATAATTGTGCCCTAACATCATCACATGAACCACTGGCATGAATGAGCTACATAATATTTCATTCTAAAGTAACTGTGATAATTTTTGAGTTGAATATGAGTCCTTTCATATGACACCCGACAAACTATAATGCACAAAATACATCTTAAATACTTAAACAGCAAAAATGCATCAGGCCGTCCTGGGACATTCAGCTATGACAGCCAAGCGCCACAGAGAGACAGGCATCAGAAAGGGACTCCACATTAGGGCTTCTTTTGTTTGGAAAGTGCAGCCTTTCCTGTTCTCTTTCTCTGTCTGTCTGTCTCTTTCTCACTGCCCTCCCCTTGTTTTGCTTCTCTCTCCCTGCTGCTTCTGTATAGAGAAGTGGAGTGATATTAGGAAAGTGCTGAGTGCAGTCTAGAGAGAAAGAGAATAAATGAGAGTGTGAGTGTGTTTGTGTGTGTGTGTGTGTGTGTGTGAGAGAGAGAGAGAGAGAGAGAGAGAATAAATGAGAGTGTGAGTGTGTTTGTGTATGTATGTGTGTGTGTGTGAGAGAGAGAGAGAGAGAGAGAGAGTGTGTGTTGAGAAGTTGGGGTCCTAATACCTGCTTTCAGTGGGCTACCTCCCCTTCACGCCTGATCCTGACTGAATAGAAGGAGTGCTAGAGAAGGGAGAGCTGCCCTGGCCACCGTGATGTAGTAAACCGACTCTGATTTGTGCCCAAAGCCATCAGTGTCACTTGGCTCAGCTTGTCAGTCTGAGAGAGCATCAAAGTGTGCGGTCGAGGAGGCCTGTCACAAACAGAAATGGATATCATTTCAAAAATGTGGGGGCTTCCATTGTTTTTAATGCCCACCTGGGCCGTGTATGCCGAACCCTGTGACCGAGCCCAGATAGGTGTAATGGGCTCAACTTGCAGGGTTAACCTCTACAATCAAGTTTTCAAACAGTTTCTTTCATGCATGTGAGTAGTCTGTTGCAAATGCACTGATGGATTTTAGCAAAATTTGCCTTCTGTCACTGAAAGTTCAGTATTAATGTAAAAATGTACCATGAAGCCAAACCGGTGACTTTTGCTGGGCTTTCATGAGGTTATATGCTCTGGGGGGTCTGATATACTTTAAAAATAAGATGCCCAGAAGGCAGTTTCTTAACCCTTACAAACTCTCAGAGATGTCATAATTTAGATAATTTAGACAAATAATTTTATGATATAATTACCATACAATTACATTTTAATTACATATTTATGTAATTCATTAAATTTACATTTGAGTTGCACTTTTTGCTGTTCATGTTGATTTCAGATAATGGCAGAAACATGCTTAAAATGTAAAGGATACACACACACACACACACACACACACACACACACATATATATATATATATATATATATATATATAAAGTATAAAATGAACTATGTAATCAATTCATCATAAGTGGTCAAAATCTGCCTTGCCCTGACTAATATTTCTCTAATTTTGACAGTCCATCCTCAGCTCAGATCTCTAATAGCCATTAAAAATCCAGCGGGTGGTGCGAGAATTCTGACATCCAAAATGTCACTTCAGATTAGCCGCAGTCCATTTTAACTGCCGCTTCAAGAGTGTTTGCTTGTCAGTGTGGTTTAAATAAGGCTTGTGTTTCTCTGTGCCCTGCAGGGATTTGCTTCCAAGTGGAGTTTTGGGTAAAATCAAAGCTTGTTAGGCCAGACTAATTATAGAAGGCACTTATAGGTATTATTGTTTCTTGTTTGTTAGTTCAGGGGATTAAACAGCTATGTTCTTCCGTTTACACAGAACCCTACAATGTGTTTTGTCTGGGGATCGTATAGATTAAAGGGAGGCATGTATGACTCCAGCGTGACCTTCACTGGTGTGTTGGTATGTGACCTGATCTTGTGTATATGTCTACAGAAATAATTAAAACGTGGTTACTTGCACATCAGTCCCCACCAATTTTGTTAAATGTCACATAGTTGAAGGGGCTATGATATGCCATGTCATTAACCGCTTATCTCTGCAGCTACTTTGGATATTTCTTTAGCTTAGGCTGTTAAATACAGTTCAGGTGAATGCATAACTGTTGTACTTTTGAAAGCAGATGACATTCGCTGCAGAGAATGTCGTCTAATCTGCTGGCGATGAAGCAGACACCACCACATGGTGATAATGACCTGCTACATGCCCGAGCTCTTTGATTTACACCCATCATGCTATTCACCAAAAGCCTGCAGACACACACACAGACACACACGTGTGAGCTGGTGGTCTTCACACAGGTCACACTCTATCACATCCCTCTGCCTAGACCGAACCCAATGTGCCACACCAATGTAGCATGTTTCATTTAGACAAATAAGCACACATCATCGATAATTATTGTATGATGTGTATTATGACTGTAATATGCCTGACCTTCAGTGGTTCTACAAATGCATTCTGGGAAATAAAACCAATTGTGTGGTTCATTTGATTTCATTTAATGATGATTTTTTTTTTTTTCTCAGAAAATATGTGTCTTAAACGGTTCAGACAATGCTTCCTGTGTGTAGTCTGGACAAACACAAGCAAATTAGCCAAAGGAAGTTACTAATTGATGCATGTATTAAAGGCATTCGGATCATGTTGCTGTGAGCAGAATGTTAGATGAGGCACTCGCACCCCTGGCAGTGGCATTCAGATGGAAGTTTCATTTTGCAGTGAGACAGCAGTCTATGTACTCTTTCCCGGGGAGGCAAAATGCTGTTTTTCTGGGCCTGCGTTGTCAACGCAAATACTTTTGTAGGCATGAATTAGTCTTTTGTATTTACCCTTTAGACATTGTACGGTACATTGAAATACTGCCAATAGTATATACAATTGTAGGGCTAGTGCAGTGCAGCATACTTCATGGCTTTTATGATCAGATATGTATACTTTAGTCTGGGAACTTGTCTATAAGTACGTTTTTATTTTGTTTTGTTGATTAATTATTCATTTTTATAACAATGTAAACTGAATCGCAGTTATTGCTGGAGACGACAAACGTATGCTGTTATTATTTATTTCTCTTTTACTCATTGAAACAATTGGAGAGGTTCTGTTGGAACTATGGATTCTAAACCTTCAACTGATACCACATTTATGGTCATGAGTAGAGGAGAAGATATTATTAAAAATTCAAAGATCAAATCTTAAAACCTGACAATCCAGGATGTAGATCACATATAAATGCAATCAACTGAGTAATAACTATGAAATTCCTTAAGCGTTTAGACAAGTACATTTCAACGGTATAGCTTAATGCCAGTAATAACTCTTGATCTCCAAGGGTTAAAGGAACAGTTCAGCAAAAAAGAGTCTAAATGTTGCCTAGTTCACACGTGCAGCTGCAAGGCTAACACTGCAAACAAACACCAACTTAATAGTCACCCAAACAGACCAAATCATTTCCATGTGTAAAACACTTGGACTAGCCTGTATGACCATAATGAGCTGTATAGGATTTGAGCAGGTTTTTACAGAAATTACTTGGGCTATCTGGGTGAGCACTGGGTTCTAGCATCTGTTAGCATCATTAGCTTTGCAGCAGCAGTTTTAATCATGCGTGAACGACCACATCTGTGGTAAGTGGTAAACTGTATACATTTGTTTTTTGTTTTTAATGCCAAACTACTCCTTTAAGACAAAGAGTACCCAAATGAGGTCAGGGAGGAGGAGGACTGAAGCAACTTGCGCCATGGATGAGAGACCAGTGGATGACAAAACGCTTACGACGCACTGCCGCTTCTTTCCTTTTCTCCTCCCTCCTTCTTCGCCTCTCTTCTTCTTCTTGCATGCTCTCGTCAGCTAATTATCCAGAATTAGAATCTTCTTTCACACCAGTGGTGTCAGTCTGCCTTAGCCTGATTTGTCGTGCTCTCATGACTGGGTGCTAAACTCATGACAGCTGACGAGCTCGGGGCAGGCAGATATTAATTGCAAGTGAAAAGCTGACATGTCTTACACGGCAAAAAAGCCCCTTTGTCTCGGCACTACAGAGTGACTGAGAGGACCGTTAAAGGCTCGGGAGTGAGTGGGCAGCATCCAAGGGTCCAGTTTGGACACTTTGTCAGAATGTCAGTGTTTCCAGAGGCGCCAAGGTTTGCACACCCCATCAAAGGTGAATAAAAAAACAGGGACAGGATGTGGAGCATGATGTGAGCAGGTAGAGGTGCAATGTCCAGTGTCCACATAAAACAAATCTATCCTTCTAGGGCATGTCAGCTGCTGTCGCTCTCATCTTCTCCACGGTGGATGAGGGGAGGGGAGGGATGGCCTGATTCCAGGGTTGTCTGCTTAACACACAGCTAGGTTAAATGTTTACTTGCCAGTCCACATCATGTGGCCAGGAAAATGCACAGGGCCACATGCATTATGATTGGAGGACATCACCTGTCTCTCTCGGGGAAGTGTGTGTCAGGAGAGAGAGTTTTGCCAGTCCGGTTTGTTTATTCGTGCCAATGCACAAACACATGCTAATGTGAACAGCAGAAAAGAAACTGTCAAGCTTGGGCATGGTGGACAGTTGTTGAACAACATGCAGCCAAATTAAGAAAACATTTTAGGTTGCAAATTTATTACTTTTTTAATACTATTATATACATTTCATGAATTTGCCATATTTTCTTTGCCATAAATGTTTTATAGTGAACCAAAAACTTGCAGAAGACAAGAGGGTGTGTTATTGCAAAAAACATCATAAAGGAAGTAGTTTGCGTTGCGAATAAAGTCGCGCAAGTGTGCTGTCACTAGGGTTGCCAAGTTTCTCAACCCCAAATGAGGGACACTTTCAGGGCTCCCAACTTTTCCTAAAACCTTGGAGTGAGATTTTTCGGTGTGTTTTGCTGATGATTTGGGTGTGTTTTGCTGATGGCTTGTGAGCGGAGGGGGATGAAGGTGGGGGGGGGATGTTTGTGGCAGCTTGTGGCGGCTTGTGGCTTGTGAGCGGAGGGGGATGACGGGGATGACGGCGACGGCGGTGGGGGGGGAAGAGACTGTACAGGGATACCATGCGTAAGGCATAATTAAACAATTGTAAGTGGCCGACGAGGCTGTGATTGGAATACGGGACTGGACAAATCAAAATCACCCATATTTCGGGATGTCCCGGACAATTCAGGAGGGTTGACAACCCTAGCTGTCACACTCTTCTTCAGAATATGACCAAATGAGCTGCAGGTCAAATATTATCTTTATATTAAAGTTATCTAATGTGTTATATTTGAACAGGTTTTGTATGTGTTAAGTAGAGCATCAGTAAGTTAATGGTTAGTCACAGTGAAAAATGAGTTGTTACTTCACAAATAAGAAGTAAAAGCACAGGTAGAGAATGCTCTCAGCTGATCATATCGTGTCATAAGGGATAACTGTCAAAAAATTGGGAATCATGGACTGTTGTTTGACATGCAGCCAATGTGCAACCAAACACACTATAAAGATTTTAGATTAAATGTATTGCATTATGTGTGTCTTACTCAGATGTATTCTTAGTGAACACATTTTCTTAATGAAAACTCTATCAAATATCAAAAACTGGTCCTCCAGCACTGAGTGACAAGCAATGCAGCAATCACATAGCCATTTCTTTTTCACTTCAGTAAGTCTGTCTTCATAAGCTCTCACTAGTTTGTCCCGACTATCAGCAATCTGTGCCCTAAATGAGACAGTGTGGAGGTAAAGTTCAACAGGCTCAGGTCTTACGTCATTAATGCATGCTCCAAGGGGACTGAAAACTCCCCATGCCTTTTGAGCATAGACCTCAAATGAAAGACAAGTCCAACGGCCAGGCTTCCCCCATTCTTCTTTTCAACAAGACTTGGGTGGAAAAAAAGAGCTCTACACACTGTGCCCTCCCTCTTTTCCGGCCTCCAGCCACTTGTCTGTGGAAAAAGCCAATTTTTGAAAAATTTGCTGGAGTGGTTGTTTTATCAACAAGCAGGGCCATTGCCTTCATCCTCCTTTTGATTGGTCCAAGAAGGAGGAGAGAACAGGAAAACAAAACAACAAGGGGGAAATGTTAAGAAAAAAGAGGTACAGAAAGAGGCTGAAGAGACAGCTGTTGGGGAGGTTAGTTGGAGATTTCCAGCCATTAACTTCAGACTAAGCCGGCTCCCCCACTTGAGGAGAACAAGAGCCAGAGGAGGCTAGGCCAGACATGAAAAGAAGCAGGGGCAGGCTTGATCTAGTGTGGCAAATGTTCAGAAGTGGGGCCACAATGATACAGAATAGAGTGGCGGGTGGAGAGAGGGCTTGGAGGAGCTCATGGGGCGGTGGTGTGGAGTGAAGGGCCAGTGGGGCGGGAGGCGTGGGGGTCTCTTTCTTTCAAAGGCAGAATAAACAAGGAAATGAGTCAGTAATCATTTCCAGAAATTGCCTTCCTTCTTCCTCCTCTCTTCACCAGACTCTCAGCCTCCATTCATTAGGGATTCTGGCCTGATTAAAGCATTTCGGCATCAGAAGCAGGCTCCGGACTGGCCCGAGCTTCTTTGCAGGGACATGAGACAGAAGGGCACTGGACGTCAAGAGCAGAGAACAGTTCAGAAGCATATTGGAAGAGCTCAGTCAGGGTATCATCCATGCTAGCACCTTTTACATCAGGACTTTGCTTGCCTTGACAACAGAATGGAAATGGTGAACCAACATTCATTAAGGGAAAACATTACATTCCTAGCACATAGACTGTTTAGTAGAAGGATATGTAGGTGCATCATCTCTTGAAAGTCCCAAATCATCAATATTTGTGTTATTTGAGTGTCTACTGTTGATGCAAGATGAAATTGAAATTGATAATAGCAGTGAGTATATAAAAACATGTATGAATAAAGGTTCCAAAAGGTTTCTTTGAGCAGTTCTATAGAAGTACCCTTTTAGACCATTTGGGGTTGCTTGAGGGTCATTCTCAGAACCGCTGCTTTAGGATAGGACTGTATTTGGAATCTTTGTTTTTTTTGAAGATTTAGTTGTGTACCACCAAACCGAGGGACCACCAAAGGATGTTTTTTGTTCTTTATTTTCCACAATAGTCAGAGTCTAACAGAATTATCAAAGATATTTGCAAATGTTCCTTGCCAAATTAAACAATTTATTCATTCTGTTTAACGTCCTCATCAAAGAACAATCCAGTTAATCCTTTCAGTTTTGTTTCTGGGCCCGGCAGGAGGAAATATTCAGTGGGAAGTTGATTGTGAAATCCTTGTGTTGCTGTTCAGTGACAGAAGGCCAGAGAACCAGGCCTCCTCATAGAACTCGTCACCCAGATCCTCCATTTCCTTCCTATGAGGTAATGAGGTTCTGGCATTTGGCTTGATGTCATCTCTCCTGCTTCATGCTGCTGTTTAGTCTCATGTACCATGAAAACTGCATAGGGCAGCCTTGCGAAGGGGTACAATACTCTTGTTTTAAGTAAGTGATAGAAGCAGTAAATTAAACTTATTCATTCAACTTGACTAATGAAAAAGTTGGAATCTAAGCTATCATAATGTAGATTTCAAGCTTTAATAAAAAAAAAAAAAAAAAGTCAACTGTATATGGATAGATGTTAAATTTACATCGAGAAGCTGTCTACAGCCACATTCCATCTGGTAAGTTCAATCAGGAGATGATGTTCCTTATTGGTCTGTTATTTTATGTTATAAATAACCAGGCCTGCTAATTAAGTTCACAGTATGTTGACATACTGTATATTGTTGCAGGGCCAGAGTGACCTTTAGGATAAAGTCTTTGCTAAGGGCTATTTACTCCACATTTCTTTATATTTTCACTGCCCGTTGGGGTAATATACCCCTCCCTATGTAAGCTGATTATAGATTGAATCTAGGAAGGCTATAGTACCTTGAGCTTCTAGCTTCTCCTTGTACACCATGTTGTTCCTCATGTACACCTCAGCTAGTAGCCTGTTCCCTTGATCTTCACAAGCCAGTCAGGATAGTCACCCAATATGCACACATTTACTCTGCTTATTCGGTCCACTGAGATCATCCCTGGAGAGAAAACCAAGGCTCAGGACTCAGTAGCATGCAGCAGAAATGTAGACAGTGAGCTGTGGTAGTTTAGGGAGGGAGGCCTTCTTTTCAAAGCGAGGAAGTGTTTATGTTTTATTGGTTTCATATGACACGACAGGCACTTTTTAAGACGTTGTAGTCGCAATGGTAAAAAAGAAGTCTGCCCTCCCTTGCATTAAGTGCCCCTGTGATCTTGCACATATTTATAGGTGCTGTCTTGTGTCACATGGCTTCCATTTATTCACTTGTTGGTGCTCCCCATGGCTGTTTTTACAAGCAGAGGAGTGAAAGGGTCAGGGGATCTGCTGTTCGACCCTGGCCTCCACATGAGTTGGGGGGGGGGACAAGCTTTTTTCACCTTCTACAAATGCTAAAGCATTAATCTTCGCTTTAGGCTCAGGTTAACAAAAATGAGGCTTTAAAAGAAAACTTCAAAGAAATATGGGCGTGTGTTCTCTGTCATTGAAGGTAATTAAGGCAAACGCAGTATATATTTTAAGTTTGGGGATGTCTGACTTTATCACTCAGTAGGCGGTAGAGAGTGAGCAAAGAACATTCTAAAGGCTTTTATTGGTCAATGAGAGTAGTTACACTTGAATACTTCTAATATGAACATCCTTTAGTATAGTATAAGACATGTATTAATCAATGAGGGATGTCTAAGTCATGCAGCGCGTGCCATCCTAAAGACATGTACCATGCGTTTATACTCTTAAGAATGCCAAAGATGCCTTAAATGGTTCTTTGAAGTGACACTACTGAGGAACCATTTTGTATATAAGTTGTGAGTGAAAAATCTTTTTAAGGTTTAAAGAATCTTTATCTTGGTTTTCCTAATCTAAGAATCATATCGAAACCCTATTTTTTAAAAGCGCATTGCATATTCCAGTATTCTTAATCATTAAATAAATTTCTTTAGGTGGTGTCAAAATAATTTTTCATTGACCATTTACTCAACAAGACTTACTTTCTTGATTTTCCTCTTGTAGCAACTAGAGAAAAAAAAACGAGGAGCCTTTGAATCTCTACTAGATTCATCTTGAGTGGAATGTCAGAGGCCTGCTCTTCCCTGGCACAGACTGCACCGTCTCCCTTGGCCTGTGCTCCATGCAGTGAAGCTCAGCTTTTAGTGTGCACTAAAAAGACGCTGTTAAACACCATTTTAAAAGTTCCTGAAAGCATTTTTGCTCTTGGGGGCTGGCACTTTTAACTGTGATCAGGTTTCATGTGCGACATAAGTGCACCTGGGGAGAGAAATGAAAAGCTTGAGAAGGCTCCCACACACCATACTCGCCTTGTAAAAGTGGAGAAGGGAAACTAATCAGATTTATTGGTTTCATTATGGCATGAGGTGTCTGTTTGACCCCTGGACACTCTTGGGGAGTCCATTGCCTAGCCTGGAGAGGAGATAGGTCAGTCTAATAGTCTTATCTTCATGTCGTAAAAAGTCAAAGTTCAGCAAAAAGAGTGTTCTGTCATAATTTTGATTTGGTTTGGCTGTTCTGACAAATTATAACTATGGATGGCTGTGGCATCGCTGGGGATCGTACTTGTGATCTTCTAATGATAAGGCCAACAATTGCAACACTTATTAACCAGCAACAAAATTTGAATGGGCAGTGAGCTGGGTTACTATTCACAGTCAAGTAATTAACATGTGTGTAAATTATTGCTTCTTTAGATTAATGGTTAGGATTTTGCAAAAATGAAGTTCAATTTAGCCCCTAAAAAAGTCATAATCACCTGGCAAGTCTAATTTTTAGTTCGCATTGAGAGTGCAAAGTCTTATCATTTTAGTAAGCTTTGGTAAAATTGCATATGGTTTGTTGAGTCTGACTTTTGTGTTGATTAACATTAGCTAACACAGGTTTCATTATTCAATTAACATTTAAGAAAACATCACTTAACCAAAGTGTAAATTATTTTGTTATTCATGGTTTATTGAAGGGCCCATACTCTACATTTTCTTATATTTTACTTTCTCCCCTGGTATCCAGTTATGACATTTATGTGGTTTTCTGTTTATCATTTTTACCTGACAATTTTCCAATCTCTCTTCATACTTAAGAATATTCTATATATGTATATATGTAAACTGCCTCAGTCCTGATTGCTTGCCCTGTATTGTGCCTTATTCAAAACATAATCCAGACTGAAATGCTCCTTATTACTTCAGTGTGAATGAGTGAGGTGAACTGAATTAGCAGATGAATGGAAAGTGTTAGTTTTGTGACATGAGAACAGTGAATTCAAAATGGGTTGGTTTTAAAGTTTAGTTTGCATATATTTACAGTATGGACTTAGGAATTAATGGCATGTTTTGAAGTTTTAACAGATTCCTTATGACATTAAACACATTTATTTCAATAAGGCAAGGACTATTTGGATTTCCATGATATGGGCCCTGTAATCCTAGAGTTAATTGTTTGTTAGTTTTAACTAATGCAGCAAATAACCTTAAAATAAAGTTTTGCCAATCAGAGTAAGTGTTGCTTTATGTCCATGTCCTGGTAGACATAATCTGATGGTTGCAGTGACCTCACTGTTGTTGAAAGGTTGCACTTCACACAGGAGGTAGTGAGGACAGGGTCATCTTGAATGTGACCAGGCTTCCAGGGAGCAGCCCCTCGTCTCTCTCTTATGTCTCATAAAAATTACTTTTATTTGCACTTTTCGCCTTTTACTGCCCTATTTGTGTTTGAAGAATCTGAGAAAAGTCTGGAAAAAAATGGCCTGTCGATGCTACAAGCCCTAAGGGGCAGGCGTCTCATGAGATACAGAGGTCAGAGTGAGATGGAAGAGGTTAGCTGGTAGTTTTTTTAAAAGCTCTATTTATATACTCTTTGGATAAAAGTAATTAGTTAAGCAAGACTCAACAGTCTCTTAAAATGGAAAGGAACCCATGTTGCTTCCTTCAGTAAGGGAGACTGGGATGGAAGTGTCTGTGGTGAGATAGGATGGAGATATGGCTCTTTTAAAATTTGTTTTAAAAATGTTTGAATTGCTGTCGGAATTTTTTGACCAAGCATGTTCATTTGAACATGTATTTGCTGTAAAAATACTCCTTGTAATCAGTGAATTCAAATACTGTAATTTGCACCCATTTCTGACACCAGTGTTCAACTGCACTCGTCCATGCAGTTTGTATGATTTCCATTCAAAAGCCCTCCCAATTGAATGGGCCACTCTGGAGGTCGCCCTGCTCAGTGGAAAGCATCGAGCAGTAGAACTTTGAGCTCCATCCAGAACATTTGGGATGAACTGGAGTAGTATTTGTGATCTATAAGTAATCAACCAACACTAGTACAAAGTACAAAATCTAGTATAAAGCCTTTTCAGAAGAGTACAGGTGGTTACTGTAGTAGAGAGGGGACAAACTATCTGGAATAAATTAAAGCATGGGGATGAGCAGATGTCTACAAACATATATAGTGTATCTTAATGAGATGTCTCCTAAGTAAAGACAGAAAGATATTAAAACATAACAGCAGATGATACACTGGAAGAAAGGATGAATGCATCAAATCAGATGCAAATAATTACTTGGCAAACAAAAAGATTGCATCATGAATTGCTTGTTGTAGTTGTTTGAGAAATTTTAAAGAGATTTGGTAGTAATACACAACCATGCTGTCATTTACCCCCATGTCCCTGTAGACCAGTATGAAAGTAGACCTGAAATTTAGAAGACAAGGCAACAATGCCTGTGTATTACAGTCTCCTGGCCAAATCAATTACAAAGGAACAACTCCTACAGTGTACATGTTTGAATGGATTATACTGATGCCTGGCTGGACACACAAAGCCTCTTAACACACTGTACAAACAAAGGGGTCTGTTTAATGTAAGTCCATCAGCGCTCAGATAAATCCAATCAAGGCTGAAAGCCATCTCTCTGTTTATTGGTTTTTGGAGGTCGGTTATGATTATTTAAGCTTCTGGAAAGCAGCGCCATTAGACGACCCACATCTGGCTGAGTAATATTCTGCTGTCTGCTCATCTAAAGTGATGAGATTGTAGAGGGAGTGTGGGGACACATTCTCATCAATCCACTTGTGTGATGTTAATCTCCTAGGTGCGGAAGCTGTTCATCTTATGTCGTATCATTTTAGGAAGCCTTGTTCATCTTGGTGCATCCTGTACACGATGGTGATAAGTGACTTCAGGCTACCGTTAGTACTAATGGTAGCTGCACTGTTTGTCATTTTACATGGCAGCGGAAAGACTAAAATGTTTCATATTTTCATATTATATGTTACCCTTTTAAATATAAAACACTGGTTTTCAACAATACCAACAATTTATGACATCAGCTTCTAAGGCAAAATCTTTAACACAACAGAATTAACCCCATCTACAAGGCCCCCAGAAGATATTCCTTCCTTCCTTAAGATGCTGCTTCTGGGATTATTTCTTTACAGGCACTCGATATCAATCTCTTTCTTATCTCTCATCAAGACTCCTTGCTATAATCCAAGGCTTTGGACCTTGATTCTTTTTTAATCCAACAGATACTGCTGTTGTCAGCCTGAATGTGTAAGATTGGTCGCAGTGGCTGTTTGACTTCCTTCCTCACTGAAAGGATATCACACCATGGTCACCACCTGTCCACTCCTTATTTTCAAAACTAGACTGCATTTAGTTCGGTCAAGTTTTCAGGGTAAAAAAAGAGAAAGGATTAAGTAAGGACTCAAGATCCATAGAGCATTCAATATGGTGTCATGCAGCCCTACTACTTCTGTGCCGCTGTGCCTTAGCTCATGATGTAATAGCCAAGACTTCGACGTCTCAGCGATCAGCTCTTATAACTCTGCCCGGCTCTATGAAATGAAATGTGTGGGCTGCTGAATTAAAATGGCAGTGTCGTCTCCTGTTTCCGTTGTGCTTGCGATGGCAGGCCTGTGAATCAATTTGCTTCTCAGCTATCAATCCATATCCCGGCCGCTTTCTTACTTCGGTAAATAATCTCTGTACGAGTCAAACAGAAAGTGAGCCGCCTCCATCTCTTTCTCTGGGCAAACTGTTGTACATATGTTTGATTTTGTTTCGCTAGGGTAACTTTTCAGTGTTTCTGCAGCTGGGCATGGAGCTAAATGGAGCGTTTTCCATGAAATAGGTAGTCTACAAAGAGTATAATATAACACCTTGCATGATGTAAGTGGGCTTATCTCTTCATGTAAAAATGTTTTCATTTTATCTTTGTCAATTGAGCTTGTGGTATATTGCATTTTTATCCATTTGAACTTGTGACCTGCCAACATCAAGTATCTTATGATCTTGGTTTTCCTTAGTCTTGGTTTCTGGATTTTATCTTGTGGATTATGAGACAAACATGGCACATGTTTTCGGAGATGGGCAACAGAGGCGAAGAGTGGAGAGTGTAATTATGATCCTGGCTTATGTGCTTCGTGAGAGCACCCTCAGAGGACTTTCTCTTGCTTTGGCACAAACGCCAAAGAGGGTCACTGTTTAATAATGAACAGGTCGGGACCCGCTGTAACGGATACATGCACCTGCTTTGTGCATCAGTCAATTACTTAATTAGAACTCTCCCTCAGGGGAAAGCTAATACTCGCTCATAGATGCGCTCGCTGGGCTCCCCTCCATGTGAACGGACGGCTTCCGCACAAAACGACTACCTGTGTCAGAACCCATGGTGGGATGCGGTGTCGGCCGCCTGGATCAGGTGCCAGCCACTCATGGGAAATAATTCGGAACGGCACTCTCTGAGGGTTATGACGGACCGAGGAAAATGAGACGCCTTCCCATAGTGCCTAGAGAAAGCGATCCCCCTACAAGCAGATGATGGGCCCCTTGCTTCCGAGATGAGGGAAGGAAGGAAGGCAAGGACACCCAATGCGGCTTATGTGAACAGACAGACGCCCATGTTGGAGCTAATTGCAGTCATCAGCACAAAGACAAGGCTTGAGTTTCGGGGGCCCTCTATGGCTGATTGTAGGCTCAGCAGCACTTCACAACTAGGATCATAACATTGCAGCTGACCTGTTATCAGGTTGCAGCCGGGCCAGTTACACACTTAAAAATAAGGGTGCCAAAAGGGGTCTTTGGAGCGATGCCATGGAAGAAACACCTTTAATTTCCTAAAGCGACTTTCAATGGGTAATTCTTTACCCTATCAAACCTATAATTGGTGATATATTCAAAGAGTAAAATATATGTGAAAATTAGAATTTTCTATCACTAGATAAAAGCAGTAAAATTCAGAATAGGATTGAGATCATTAAGAGTTTATTAATGATTTGCTTTATTAGAATGTTTTAACTTCTACAACATTAATACAAAACATACATGATTTCATGTAAACAACAAAAGTGAAGTATATAAGTAGATTAGTAAAGGAAATATATAGGTAACAATTAAGTGCATTAGAAATAATAGAAAACTGACATAGTAACCCTGAAGAGTGTCCCAGTTTGGCTCTGATTCTGTATATATAGGAGGTGGAGTCAGTGAATCAGTAGGGTGTTGTGGGTGAAGTAATAGTTACAGTATCTTCAGTGGAGCTCCAAAAGGTCAGCTGGGGGTGCTACTGGGCAATACCTACAAGTCAGTTTTACAAGGGCATTCTGGGCAGCAGCCCCTGTTCCATGGTAGTTCACGACCTATAGATGTATCCAGTAAAGTACTGTCAATTGAACTGACCTTCACATCAATCATTGTAATTTGTTGTAATATCAATATGTTCAGTTTACTATGGTTTTACACTTTCTGTTCTTATTAACTGTAAACATATCCTATATGCAGAAATTGAGAAATATACCATGAATTCACAAAACTGTGATTTTAATGCTATGAAATAAAAGTAAAATGACAGTAACATATAATATAATACTGTTTTTTACTCTTCTTTCCTTGCTTTTTTACAGCATAGATTGTGGTTATAATTTTTTTTACTTTGTTAGATCATATTCTGTACATATGACAATAAATGCAATAACAGTGTTAAGTAGCTTCTTTTTGTGAGGGTTGTAGGAATCCCACAGCATTTTTTCAACCTAATCTGCAGCATCTGTAGACGCTTTTCCTTGTACTTTGTAAAAGTTCAGAAAATCCACTGATCCAAAACACACTTCTAATATGAACATGTTCTAAGTGTGTTTTGAATCAACAGATTTTCTGTTCTTTTACAGGGAAATGCTTCTACGACTTCTACAGAGTGGCAGTCTGAGACTAGATTGCTGCTGTGGATTCCCGTCCACTGAAAGGTTCTTCAGGGAGTCAGTGAAAGTTCTCCAAAGAACCTGTTTTGACATCTTTATTTCTGAGAATGTATATTGAGCCACTTCTGCTCCTGCTTGGCTGTTCCTGGGAAGAGACACTTAAGCCAATCAAGAGTGGCTAAAGCAGTGATTAAGCCACTCAGATTTCCTGCCCTCCGGAGAGAAGAGTGATGAAGACGTTCAGAAGGGCTGGGCAGATTGCGCTTCTTAACAGGCCGTACGTCTTCATTTCCACTCCACATTGGCCCTCCAGCCCACATTGGGACCACGAGGACTATAATCAAATGCATAGAACTCCTTGACCCTCCCCCACGACACAAGTGTTCACATGTGCCATGGTTTATTATGCAGAAAAATCAATTGCTTATTAATAAGGTGTAAATCAAAGGAAGGACTTGATAAAACATACACACCCACACAGCAGGTGATATGCAGGTCAAGGTTCACAAGCTCCTTGAAAGTAGTTTTCACACATTAGGACTAATACGTTATTGAGACATTGATGAACTACAGTTATTGCAAATAAAGTGTGGGGTGGTAAGTTGTGAAATTCACCATGTTTATAGTACATTTTCCCCCTTTACCCTACTTTTGTTGCTTGTAGAATATAAAGTTATTAAGCACCTAAAAATGCCTAATTATTAAGCCATTGCAAAACAATGAAGTTGGGTCAAATATAATCTCTTTGCCTCCACACATAAGCCCTTTTCCACTTGAGCAAGTCTGGAACAAGCTTATCCCTTATTATGCACAGGTACTTGCACTAAACTTAAAGTGAAAATTCAGTGATTTTCCCTTTACCCCGAGTGCAATCAGTCATGCCAAGATAATTTGCTTCTTTGGTTACTCACCAAAGTTAAAAGAAAAATTAAATAACAGCAATTAGCATCACCATGTATAAATAATCCCTAACTTGCCTCAAACCAACAGATATTCGTATGTTATTGCTGATACTATTGAACATGCTGTTCTTTAATAAATAGGTAAAAACAGAAGTAGTATCTACCTTAAAGTGAGGCACTTATCCAGCAAAATGTCATACAGTGTCAGAAAGCACATAAGCAAGTCTATTTGGCTTGCAGTAACTTTGTGTAAATTAGTGTGTGATTGTTTAGGTTGCATGATGCTGACTGGTGGTCTACTTCAGCTTCACAGCTCCAGTGAAAACAAAAAAGGCACACTTTTGGCACCAAATGGGTCTTGAGTAATTGACCACATTTGGGGATAGGAGTAAATTGTGCCTGTTTGAATTTTGGCCAAACTGTTTCTTTAAGGCTGTTTCCTGGTGCTGCTCGTAAGCTTTTTTGTTTCGCTGTGGTTTCATCTGACGTACTGACGAGAGATTGATAGAGACACGGGGAGATAGATTCTGTACACCACAGCCCAGTGTGGCCCACTCCTGAGGCTCCCCTCCCCCATCCCCCTAAACTGCCCCGGTCCAAAGTGCTTGCGGAGTTGGAGCTGCTAATAAACTTAATGCAGTAATCTGAGGGAGAGCTATTAATGGGAGCGCTCTCCAGCTGACATCTCAGACACCCTAATGTTGGGGAAGCGTCTCCCCGACTGCAGCTTAATCCATCACAGCCCCGGCTAACCTGATTAAGGCCTGACACTTTTCTCCACGCACCCCCGTGCTGGTGCAGAGTGAGCGGAGGGCAGCCTGTGTCGTCCTCCCAAAGGGTCGGGAGTGCTTGCTGTACACAAATACTCACTCTGGAATTATGTGAAGCTATAGCATCTCTGCTGAATTCGAATCCAAGCGTCTGCATGTGGATGTAAATTGAAGTTTAAAGGGAACAATTTAGTGAAAATTCTGTGCTATACAGTTTAGACAATGTCATCTATTAGCCAAAAACATGTTAGGCCATTGAAAACATACAGCTGCAATCAGAAATATTCAATCCCCCAAAGACTGTAAGCATAATACCAATCAAAGTTTTTTTTTCAAAGAACGAGACTTTGCTTTGGACGACTTCTTTATCAGTTGACTCAAAATCAACAAAGAAAATGTATGATGTAGTATTTGTTAGGATATTTTATTAATTTAGCCATGTCACAATTATTCAACTCCTATGTAATATTGCTGTTTTTAAAACTTTTAGCTAGTTTTATGGCCTAAAGTGAATCTAAAACATAATTAAGCCATTGGTAATTCTATAATGATCCTTAATTGGCTTCAACCGTGATGCAAATATAAATGCCAAAGATGAAGGTGTTGAAAGTGAGTTGCAATCATGGGTAAGACTAAGGAGTTTTCACTAAACCCAGAGAGGACATTATTTATTTGCACCTGAAGGGCATCGGATATAAGAAGAAATCCCCAAAAAATTACATTCCAAGAGGCACCATTACATTACAAGAGCACATTAAAATGTATGGTACATCTGCAAGCCTGCAAGGGCAAAGGAGAAAGCCCATCAAGAGCTTCATCAAGAGCTCTTAACAACTTAACAAGGACTACTGAGAAAACTCCCTGTGTTACTGCAAAACACCTACAGGATGACCTGATGAAGGCTGGGACAAGTGCTTCAGTGGCAACTATAAGATGAGCATGAGAATAAACAAGGACTTCATGGCCACAGTCCAAGATACACTCCACTCTTCACCACAAAGAACATCAAAGGTCGACTAGAATATGCCAGGAGAAGTTTGAATATGCCTGTAGAGTTTTGGGTAACAGATCTATGGACTGATGAAACTAAATTGGAACTGTGGACCAGCAGTATGTCTGGCATGAGAAAGGCCAGGCTTACGACCAAAAGAATACCATCCTCATCCATGGAGGTGAGTCACTGATGACGTGTGGATGTTTTTCTGCTGCAGGAACTGGCAATCTTGATTGTGTATCTGGCATCATGGATTCCCAGAAATACCAGGCCATTTCAAGAGGAATGTGATGCCTTCTGTTCAGAAATTAAATCTGGCAAGATAATGATCCCCAGCACACCTCCAAGTCAACCAAAGGCTGAAAAATTGATCCTGCAATGTCCTGGAGTGTTCTTCTCAGTCCTCAGATTTAAATCATACTGAAAATCTTTGGGGGGATTTAAAGAAGACAGCCGCAGCATGGAAGCCATCAAACATCAATGAGGTGGAAGCTTTTGCATGTGAAGAATGGGCAAAGATTCCAACAGAGAGGTGTAAGACGCTTGTCAGCACTTACCAAAAATGGTCATCAGAAGTTCTAAAGGCTAAAGGATGCTCCATAGAGTACTGAAGGAAAAGACTTACATTTTTCATTATAACTCTTAAGTCAATTCATGTTCTCAAAATAACTCTAATATTGTCAATATTTTTTGTTGTTTAATAAGACTTTTTGTAATATACATCTTCATTATAAAGAAAAATGAAAAACGAGAAGTTTTTGGGATGCAAGGTTTTGTTCTGACTTCAATGACATGCTTAAATAGTTTTATACTGAAGCTTGTTGTCTGGTCTCTCTATGTAAAATACGCTGTGGCATAACTCACAAACATTGTGTAATTATACCATGACAGCGTACTAACAGCATACTAAAACTGCAAATCCCCATGGCCTGTGTAAGCTCCAGTCTGGCCAAAAGGTATTGCGCCAGTATCTCTATGCCTGCATTTTTCATGAGAAGAAACATGCCTTGTGCATGCAGTATTCATGATGTACTTTTATGTCCTTCTAAAACAATACTTGACTTCTCACCACAGATCACAGGGTGAGAAAAGCTTGCTGTTGGCATGGTAAAGGACCAGGAGTGACCTATTAAACTCTCTGTCTTCAGTCTAGTGGATCAGAGGCATTTTGACTAGGGTGGTTCAGGTGTTACACAGAGTTGCTCTTAGCTATAAAGAACCATTCCCTTTTGTAAACTGCCTTTTGAAGGTATATGGAACCATACTGTAAAGCTTTTTTTCAGCCCTTTGTAGGATTCTTCCAAGAACTGTTAAATTATGTGGAAGTTATTCAAACCTTAAAAAGGTTTTTCATACTTACATCTCATTTACAAAGACAGTTCTTTCAAGAACCACCCATTGAAAGGTTCTCAAAATGGTTTATCTGTGGCATCACACAAAGAACTCTTTTAACTGCATATGGTATTTTTTAAATTGTATTTGTTTTCTTTCAACCTCCAGGGTTTTTTTTTATATGTAGATTCTCAGTCAGGACTGTTCAAGATTTTGTACACCTTTTTATAGCAGTCATTTCCATTTATATTAGTTAGGGTAACATCACTAATTTGATTTTAATAAGAGGTGTCACTGAGGAGTCATTTTAATAAAATTCAGTAACTGAGAACTCCATAAATATGAACGAAATGATGGATAATGTAAACAGTGTTCATCTCAATGTTACAGAGTCCTCTATACAGTCAGATTATCCAAGGCTGCTGGTGGTGTTCTCTCATTATGGTCAAGAACCTCTTGACAAAAAAGAACATTTGGCTGACTAGTAAAACAACCAATCACAGATAAAATGACACAAAACAAAAATAGATGTGTGAAAGTGGTGCTAATCAGCATACACACAAAGGTATCTCAGTTACAACTTAAAAATGGGAGGTGTTGAATCATACAAACTTTTGTCATCCTAGATCGTTTTTTTCTGGTGAAATTCAGCGGTCTGCCGAGTGCTAGATAACATTTTTAGACTTAAAAGAAAACAGAGCTCCAACACAGCCGGTAACAACAAAAGTTCATTCCTTATCTCTCAACAAGCAGCACAATGGTTTGGAATCTCATAACAACTGGAAATGGCATCATGATTGAACAGCGTTTATCTCACCAAACTGAACAGATCTGGCGTGGTTATAATCAAATTTCCAGAATGGCTTCTGGTATCTGTCCTTTAATTCTGATATGAGATCAGCTTTATGGGTTTCTCTATTTTTTTCTTTTGTTTGTAAGCTTAGAACTTAGTACGTAATCTGGTCCTAAATCAGCGCAAATGTCTCTCTAGGCTTTCAAACCAAGTTCCTTCACCAAGATTGTGTCTCATGAGAAGACAGTTAAAACTGTCAATGTCACTCAGTGGCTATGGGCTGAACTCTCCTAAATCAGGCTGATTGACTCCTGAAGAGTCCACTTCCATTAGCCCCTCCCCGCTGCAAATTCACTTTAATGGGCACACTCAATAGATTAGAGTTCAATGGCAATGATTTGCGTGTGAATGACCGTCTTCCAAAACTTATGTACCACTGCAGTTCAGATGCTGGGCATGGGTGGGATGTCTTTCAGTGTTCCATTACAGGAATTTGTTGATACAGTATGTTCATTAACTAGAGTGATACATGAAAGAAAAATAAATAATTAAATCCCCCCAATCAGCTACTGCTGCAACTGGCAGGCCAGTTATTTTTGTAATGCAATAGCATATGCCCTCAACAGCACAACCAATGCATTTTGCACTGTCAACGTTTAGCATTTTCAATGTTACTAAAGGCAGGGCTAGTCCCGGAGAGGTCATGGCTCTGTTTTGGCAATCACTTGTAAGGGTTCTTGATGAAATGGTTCATTTACTGCATGGCAGAATCGCTCTCTCATTGGAGCAGTCTTTTAAATAAGGATTCGGAAATTGTTCTTGGCTTGGGCTGTTCTCAGAAAAAAAAACATTTAACTGTTGTAGAATCTTTACATTTGCATTTTGTATGTTTATAAACGTTCGTCAACCTCAACACATCTCATCCGAATTTAAGTTTTTCTTGAAAGAACCATTCATTGAAAAGTCATTTAGGGAACTAAATGTGTTTGGCTTCGAAGTACTTCTATGGCATCACTTCAGTTACTTTGTATGGCATCTTTATAATAATAAGTGTCTAAATGCACATGCCTTATGGCATCACATGACTTCTGCAAATATCCCAAACTGATCAATACACCTTGTGCTGTTCATCACTCATCGTTCAGAAATGGTGCTTATATAGCAACAAACAGGATTTTTGTGATTAAAGTACAAATCCCATATTATTTGAAACATTTAAATCTCATCAGTATCAGGCTCGAACCTCCCTCTAGACACGCTCAATGGAGCAAAGGCTTAGGCTTGCTCTGATATTAAACTTCCAAATCCCCATGAACTTTTGACCCTCTAGTACTGAGAAACACAGAATGTATGCGTTCGCGCCTGTGTGTGTGCGCGCACATTTGTTTTTGTACATTTACAAGACAACAGTGTCTTGTTCATTCCCTGGAAAACCAGGGATTGAAGGCCTAACCTAAAACACTAGGACCAAGTGAATCAGCTGACTTGATAAAATGCTTTTTATGCTCATTTTTGTTCCTGTTTTTAAACTGAAAGGTATGGTTTGGGTAGGGGTTAAGAAAAGTCTTAAGTACCCATACCAGTGGTTCAATTTGCTACCAAAAATAAAGGTTCTTTGACTATAGCATGTGATCACAGTTTTATGTAGAACTTTATTAATGAATCATTGAAACCAAATATATATATA
>JBBPCZ010000089.1:13125849-13144490 GCA_037974445.1 Brycinus macrolepidotus | reverse complement strand
CCCCCCCCCCCCCCCCCCCCCCCCCCCCCCCCCCCCCCCCCCCCCCCCCCCCCCCCCCCCCCCCCCCCCCAAAACACACTTATTGCTGAGTTAAATGATTTTAAACTATTGGATGGGGTGCCTAAGACTTCGGGCAGCACTATATACAATGTAATGACAGTAATAAATAATGCAATGACAGTAATATATAATGTAATGACAGTAATATAACAACTATATATAATATAATGACAGTAAAGTACCCCGCCATGTTATGTTTAAACTGTGTTAATTTCATTCATTATTAGCAATACTAGATAAAATCTTCATCTTGAAATGTCTACAGTGACATGCATATGCAAATGTAGGTCATCAGTGTGGTAAACATGCAGGGGGCAGGGATGGCAGCAAAGGGGGTGGGCATTAAGGGGCAGATTGCCACGCAGGACTCCATCTTTCACTTACAGCAGTACAGCAGTTCTTGAATGGCACTAATGAGGGGCGTCTGTCACATCCCCTCCGTCCCCCTTCTCTTTACGAGAGATGCTAACAAAGAATAGACAGGCATTACAACTATTCAGCTTGTCTTGCTTTTCCAAATGTGCATCAACGGCTTGTGAAGGGGTGTGGGTCTGGCCACCCAAAGGCCCAAGCCTTGTGGTTAATGTACCAGCAAATTCTATTAACACTCCGAAGATAGTGGAGCTGGTTCGCATGTCAACACTCTTGGCCACACCAGTCAGCCTTCTGCTTGCCTCAGTGTTGATCGCACCTTCCCCACGGTCCTACGACCCACCAAATGAGCTATTTTATCCCTGAAGTGAGATCTCCAGCAAAACAAATCATTACATACCACTGTTTTGCTTGAAACATCTGAACTATCTGAATAACAGAATAATAATCTGAATAATCAGAACTATCTGAATAATTTAAGACCCAAATTTCTTCATCACAAGCTGGCATTTTGGGGAACCAAACATATGCATAGGAATATGCTTCACACCTGATGTGACATTTCGTCTTCATTCATTCATTTTCTGTAACCGCTTAATCCTCATTAGGGCCGCGGGTACCTGGGGCCCATGCCAGGGCCAAAGGGCGCGAGGCAGGGATTCACCCTGGGCACACACACACACACACACACACACACACACACACACACACACACACACACCTACAGTCAGTTTAGAATCCCCAATTAACCTGACGCGGATGTCTTTGGACTGTGGGGTGAAACCGGAGACCCCGGAGGAAACCCACGCCACCACAAGGAGAGCATGCAAACTCCACACACACACACAAGGCCAGGACACAGATTCTAACCCTCATCCCTGACGGTGTGAGGCAACAGCGCTACCCACTGCACCACCACTTCGACAATAATGACATGATTCTTCTTTAGTACAAAGGGCACACAGAAAGCTCCAGCTCCACACAACGATTCATGTTTAGTGTATGCTGAGGGCAGATTTAAAGTCTCTAGCCAATAATATTTTAGGTTGTCCTGTGTGCTTTCCAGATCTGGGCAGATCTGGATTGAGAGGCCTTTAAACACACTGTTATCCATAGGCTTCGGAGTTGGCCCTGTTCAGCCAGCGCCGGGTCGTAAATGACAGGCCTCTGTGTCCTTCAAGTTTCATCAGGGCAGAATTAAAATGATATAAATATCACTCCCTGAATCAACATCCCTCATTACGTGGCCTCCCATAAAACGTCATCATATTCACTGGCACTGATAACATGAGAAGCAATAAAAAAGTGATGTAGAGTCATAGTAGAAAAGCGAAAAGCATATTCGAAATGTACTGAGACATGTTATTTAAATGCTAATTATCTGTGTTACTAATGTAAGAAGTCATACAACTTCAGTTGTCTGTAATTTGCAATATTATCCGTTATCCATAATTATGGACAACCTTGCATTGCATCATTCAGGTTCTCATAGTAAGTGCCTTGTTTTGTACCAACTGCTAATTTCATATATTACATAGTGGCTTCATTTATGTCCACATACATAAAGACCTAAAAACAATTTTGGCAAAAGATCTCTTTAAAGCAGTTCCATAGAAGGACCACTTCTGGTTGGAAACAGATCTTCAATGCATGTATAGTCTAACATTTTGATCTAACATTTTGATTACCATGAACAATATTGTTGATGCTTTTCCTTGTATTCAGATATAAGATCCACCATCTTTTTCAAAAATCAGCCTTTAGTTGTTGTGGAAGCATACTTGAAGTGTGTGTGTGTTTGTGTGTGTGTGTGTGTATGTGTGTGTGTGTGTGTGTGTGTGTGTGTGTGTGTGTGCTGCACAGCGTGAATCACACACAGCAGTGCTGCTGGAGTCTCACTGCTGGGTTCAGAATAGTCCACTAACCTAACCAAACTATCCAGCCAATAGTGTTCTGTAGCCAGATACTGACCACGTATAAAGAACTAGAAGATGACTAGCACAAACTGTGCAGCATCAGATGAACTTTCAGAAATAACTTTCTGCAATTTGGACCAACAGGTTAGATGTGGACACAATGTTTAAGAACTTTCACAGCACTGCTATGGGTAATCCTCTCTGTGCAGCTCACACACACTCGCATTCATTTACTATACCAGTGACACTGCTGTGCTAAGAATAACTAACCATCCAAATGATACACACTGGTGGTCTGTGGGGGCTCTCCTGACCATTAATGGATGGGATTAAGAGGGCCTACAAAGGATGCAGAGAAAGAGACGAACATCTTCTATTGTAAACTACAAAGAACACCTATATGATAAGTGAGGCTGATAAAATGGACGAGTGTAGATACAAAGATAGTATACCCAGTAAAGTAGCTTATGTGTCTATATACTGGTAGCACTTTATAAGCCAGTTCATTTCTTGCATTGGACATGAAAGGTTCTTAGCTCTGCTGACCTTTCTGTAGATCAATAATTTGTTTCAGTAGCAGATTCCGACCTCTGAGCTGAATTCCCAGCAACATGGGTAGTATAGTAACAAATGTTGAAAAATATTGAGGAACCTAAAGTGGGCACTGTCCCAGGAACACTTGTACCCTTCACTGAGGGTTTTAGTGAACCAGATCTTGCAATTATGTGATTTCAGCCAACTCCTTGATTGTGAGATGGGGTTTCGAAAAATCTAGGGACAGGTGTTCCCCCATTGACTCAATTTTTCATTCGTCGTTCAAGAAGGAAAGATAATGCTCCCTTGCAACTGTTGAAAGAAACACAGCCGCACTGTCAAAAGTTGTATTTCTGTGGGTCAGAGTGGGGGGAGATGTGGTTAGATTTCAACCAGATAAGGGGCCGAGGATGGAGGAGGGCCGAACATATGTTCCGAGGGACAGGAACAAAAGCAGTGACACGTTAGCCTTTTCATGGGGATGACCTTTGCGCGGCTCCCCAGCCAACTCTGCCCGTTGCCGCTGCTGTTCTTTTGTCTGCCAGGCCGCCTCGGGCCAGGCTCGGCTCGCGCGTTACAATTTCTCCTCGTCTCCCCAAATCTCCCTTGACTAAATGTCAGGATTACACATTTCTCTGCTTGCAGTGAAGACTTTAATTAGCACTCGTGTATGTGTGTGTGTGTGTGTGTGTGTGTGCCCGTGTATGTGTACGTATGTGAGCGAGGCACATGGACAGATGAGAACGTGATGATTTCTCCCTGTTAATTCGCTCCTCTTTTGCTTGATATCCCTCCCCCACCTCAGGCTACCACTGTGCCACCAGATGGAGTGAGCGAGAGAGAGAGGTGAAGAAAAGAGGGAGAGGAGAGAGGAAAAGGTGTGAGAAAGATGAAGAATTCCCCTGAACGGCGGCAGCAGATTTGCTAATGTGCAAAGCAGCTGACGAGCCGCCTCACCACGGGGTCACATTGAAACCACTTAGGCCACGAGGGAGCGGATTCGTACACATGCCATCATTAATTACATCGTCCTGCCCACTGTTTCAACAGTGGTTGAAATCACTCAGGCTAGCGCCGCTGCTGCTGCTACTGTCCAGATTCCTTTCTGACACTGTCGCAGTGGCAAATAGTACAGGAAGCAGGGGATATGTGTGTCGTATTATGTGTCGCTATGACTGTGCAGAAGAGAGGGTCAAATTGCTGTCGACTCTTGTTTGCTTTTTTTTTTTTCATCTATTATTGGATCCATTAATGAACGTGAAAAGAACATCACTCACTGCGTAGCAGAATAAATTTCCTTTGTCACAAGATATCACGTCTTCAAAGAAAGAGATATTGTCATGGAACTGGAAAAATATTGGCATTAAATGTCCAACCATGATCTTACTGGAACACGCATTCCGACATTCCCACAACACCATGTTGTTTTAGATTCTAATTTCATCAAGGCTTTCCTGCCACAGGCAAAAATACAGATTAAGAGGGCACATACATTTTAAAAGGAGCTACTAGCCTTAAGGTTCAGAGTCCAGTGCACTGAGATTGCAGCCTTAAGATGTTCATTCTGAGTAATAAACACCCCTCCTGTCTTACTTACTCACTTTTACACACACACACACACACACACACACACACACACGCACACACAACATTAGCAAAAGGTTTCATCGTTATTGAAACAGCAGATGAAGCATCTCAGCGTTATATTGTCAAAAATGAAAGAGAAAAAAGATGACGGAAAAATTATATATACTGGTGGTCCACACAATAAGCACAACCTCAATCTTGTCTACCCATCAAAGGATTTTTTGTCATTAACCAACATTGTCTTTAAGAACCTATAATCTATTTCATATTATTCAAAATTTTAATGTATGAAGTGATCTGCCAGGAACATTTACCTGATGTTCTGAGACATAACAATTGAACATTTAAGTATGCAGCCCTAATAGCTTAAAGGTACTACAACTACACTTAATGATCCTATCCATTAAAAGAAAAGGGCATGGAAAATCCAGGTAAGTTATGGGTTTAATCATTTTTCTAGAAAAGTATGATTTAATTAACATGTATACATTTTGTCCAGATTCTGAGGAAACTGAATGCAGTATGTTTGTGTTTGTGGCCTACTAACAAACATCAGGCAGCCTTACTGTGCTGATCTGTCATGGGTATTTCACAAACACATGCGTACAATGCTGTGCAAAAGTTTTAAACACCCAAAATTAGATTCTGAAAAGCCATTTACCATAACAGCAATTCTGTCTGAGCAATTTGCTCAGATGAACACCCTGACATTAAAATAAATACAAATAAAATTAAGCTCTGTGTTATTTGTGGTTGCCATGCCATCCCTAGTTTGGCCAGTGAAGGCTTCTTTGTGAAACTGGGAGTGCTGGTGGTGGACTTGGACAAACCTATGTGATGGATATGGGCAACAAGGAGAAATATGAAACCAACAAACTCTAACAAGCTTAAAAGATATCAACTTTCAATTATAAATTCTTGTTACTTTTTCCTGGATTGTTTGTTTATTGTATTCATCCTAATGTTATACAACCTCAATTCCAAAAAATGTTGGGACGCTGTGTAAAACTTACTGATTAGGTTAAATGGCAACAGGTCAGTAACATAATTGGGTATAAAACTGGCCTGGTTGCAGTCCAGGTCTGTCACTCACTGAAAACATTTGGAGCATTATGAAATGAAAAATACAACAAAGGAGACCCCAAATTCTTGAGCAGCTGAAATCATTTATCAGGCAAGAGCAGTGCAACATTTCACTTTCAAAACTCCAGTAATTGGCTGTCTCAGTTACCAAACATTTACAGAGTGTAGTTAAATAAAGAGGTGTCGCAACACAGTGGTAAACATGCCCCAGTCCCAACTTTTTTTAAAATGTGTAGCTCAAAAAGTTCAAAATTAAGCAATCAACATTTTCTGTGTTGTCTTTATTTTCAATTTAATATGGGTTTAGGCAGTAATTTTATAGGATGCCGTTGAAACAAATGGTTTTGAACAATTTGCATTACTGTAATTTTTGGACGTAGCACTTTTATGAGTTTGCATTATCAGTGTTTGCAGTTATCACTGTTGGTTAAATCTGTAATAACAAACTGGCTAACTTACCAACTATGTTTAACGTTAAAGCTTTAGCTTCAAGGCTCATAATGACATCTACATAAAGGGATCACGGCAAATGAAATTAAATTTTGGTTTCAATTAATTTGTGATAATTAATATCATTTAATTTTAAGAGCATAACAAGCATACGTATGAACCACAATGTCGGGGTGCATGTACATGTGCTATGCTGTCATATACTTATGAACATTTCAGGTTTGCTACCCTCTTACATTTCAGAATCTGTCATCTTGTTTGATGATTGGCCCTCCTTCTCCTTCTCCTTCTATTTTTCAAACCGCCCTGCAGTCACAAGAATTCTCAGAAAGGAGAGCTAGCGAATGCTAATGCCTGCTACAGCCCTGAAGAGCCATGAGTTCTCTTATCCAAGCAAGCATCTGAGAGGGTAAAGTAGCTCGGAGTGGGGCTGCGTGGGCACACCACTGTCAACTCACTCCTCCACCAGTTCCTGCAACTGGCAGTGGGCCAGTTGCCGTGTGAGCACAGTGGGCTGGTCCTGGACTGGTCCCCTCTCTCCGGGGCAGCCTCTAATAGACGCCTGCGTCTGTTCTAATTAAAGCGAGTGGTGCGAGGGGGCGTGTGGGGCATAACGAGCTGATGAATAATTAGAATTTGAGGAAAAATTGTGCAGCCAGGGTGGCAAATCTGGAGGGACAAGTGCTGAAAACAAGGCGCGCGGCATTAACTCCACAGTCACTCAAATCTGTGAAGCGGCCCGAAGCGTTAACACTAGGCCTGTGTGAAAGGGGAAAAAAACTCCAGCACTGGTGGCAGGCCTGGGCCCTTTGCGCTGCTTCCCCAGGGGCGGAAGCAGACACAAGAGCTGGAAATAAGAACACCAGTGAGAACCGCAGCCATGGATTTGCAAGCCTTTGAATGCTAATGGCATTTAGCAGTTTAGTAAGTGAAAGGAGCCGTGCCTTGTTTTCAGTGATTGTCCTCCGCTACCAGGGGCAGGCGCTGTGGGGATGTTGGCAGCAGCTGATGTGTGATATGATTTGATCATGTAGCTGGATCCACAGGAAGCCTTCTGATGCTCAGCTGCCATTAGTAGACAGGAAATTGCCTTCTGATACGTGATGTAGATTAGAAAGGCAGCATGTCATTATATTTTGATACCATTTGTTGCAGAGCTTTCTTTCTAATTCAGACAAATCTGCACGTCTATATGGACTTCCAAACCATGCAAATGGCACTGATAATCAACATACCGTTGTAGTTAACCTTGCTGAGCATAACTTCATGTTTTAGAAATTGACAGTATATCACCTGTGCTTTTCTATACCAAATATTTAATGACTGTAATTATCTCAAACATGTGACAGCTACATACAGGAAAAAGTGTGCAAAGCCTCATTCAGCGACAAACACTCTGCCACACTGAGAGGTGACTGGAACGCTGCAGGCTGAAGGTTGCGAGTCAGTTATTTCGTGAAAAAATAATTGTGCATCATTCTAGGTTGTGTGTGTGTGTGTGTTTGTGTGTGTGTGTATGTGTGTGTGGTGGTGGTGTGTGGGGGGGTGGTGGTTCGGGGGGCTCGAAAGAAACTCGCTCTGAGGTATGGTGAGAGAGACACCCAAGGACTCATCGGAGGACTAGGCCCAAAAATGCCCCCGGAGCCTGAAAGCAGGACTTTAATTAGTGCTGGCCTTCCCAAGTGAGCAAGGTTGTTCACTTCCCTGGGTGCTTTAACACTGTTGCCCATTCTTGCTCTTTTCTCTGCCAGCTGTGTCCACGCAGAGTGGCAAAGTGCCCCGCGTCACAGCCTCTCTTTGTTTCGTCTAATTGCAGCTTGTTTTGTCTTGTTATATTTTTGTTTCAGCTGACAACTCGACAACCCCGCAACCCGATAAGTTAATAAAGGCACTGCGGCTGGCGAAGCTGTGTTTGTAAATATCTGCTTTTAAAGGAATACTCCACTCTTTTTCAGCACAACCTCTGTCTGCCACTCATGTAACATACGGGTGAATTGAGTGCTTAGCTTGTTTCCTTGTACAGAAAAACAATGATTTGATGCACATTTATCATAGAAGGCAAATGGCTCATCAGCTTCTCTCTGAATTCCATTACAAGTGTTCTGTGGTCTTTTAATAAGTATAAAAATGCATAGAAATGATTGTCTGTGGTAATGGTCTAGAGTAATTGACTGATCCTTTAAACTTCATGAAGATAGCCTAGATGTTCAAAGTGCATCCTCTTTATTTGTCTGCAGATTTGTCTTTTTCAAGCATGTTTATTGTGCTCCTCTTGTTTCTGTGTTCTGTTTTCATATATAATTGGCATAAATGTTCATAAGCTGCCCTTGACCATGCAAGTCAGAAGCATGTGGTGTTTATAATGAAGCAAAGCACACTGAAAGCTGAAAATGAAAAACATGCTCAAAAACAATGGCACTCTTACCTTTGCTCGGCAGCAAAGGCCACATGGTTCAGCCTTTTTTTAAGGTACAGAAATCGTTCAAAGGAACCATCAATGAATATAGGCAAAGTAGTTTGGAAAGATCAGCTGAGAGACTGCTCAAGGTCAGCTCTGTTTTGAAAGTGGAGTACGCCTTTAGATTCCTAAGCTTCCCCTTCCGCCTTTGTCTAATAATGGACTTTTGTTTCCGTTTTCCCTGCACTTTTCCTCTTCTTTGTCCTTACCATTGATTCCCCTCAATTTCCTAACCCTCTCCCAAACATGCATCCATGCAAGATGGCCATTTTGCCTCCCATTATACTATCATTGCACAATTGCCGGACAACAAAACCATACTCGTTGCAAAAAATAATGGCCGTCCTTTGTGCAATATGGAGCAGAAAAACGAGCAAATCCCGCCACAGCAAATGGAACGCTTTTGTTGCCCCCATGCCATCTTCCAACTCATTAGAACTTAATGCTGCATTCATCAGTTTTCATGAGCATCGGTTGGCGGTCAGTGTGGAGCAGAAGACACGGGCAAAGACACAACAGTGCATCGTTAAGCCACCTATTAGAAGATTACAGAGGGCTCTTAATAAAAAAAAATATGCCTCCCAGCCTGATCAGCCCGAAAAATAGGGAAAAAAATGTAATATCATTAAGCGTGCCGTCTCCCTCCCTGCTCTCTGTCCTGTTCCACATGCATTAGTGTCCCCGTGTCACGCTTCATGTGTAGCGGGAGGGAAAATGCGTTGCTTCCTCATGCCGAATGTGGGCTAAGGGTAAAAACTAAGGCCTTGGGCAATCAACAGAACGCACAGCCATGGCATTAATGCTGATGAATACTGATCACAGACTCTGGTCATTAAACTAATAAGACTGTATTCAAATTAACCAAGGCTGCACCCCCCCCACCCCTGCTGCCCCTTCCCTTTTTTTGGCTGAGCACTAAAACACATAGGCTCCAGTTGCGTTCAGAAGTCCTTTTGCATTATTCTGTTAACAACAGAACTAATTAGATGAGGCGCATCCTTGCTAATGAATAATTATTTATCTTCTGTCAAGTGGAAAAATCTGCTTCTTGCGCCCCAGCCCGTGATAACCTTCTTTGTTGTTGTTGTTGTTGTGTTTTTTGTTTGTTTTGTTTTTTGCATATGTTAAGGATGGGTGTGTTTGGCTGGGCCTTTTACATAAAGCGGAGAAAAGAAAACTGATAAAACTGGTTAAATACTACATGAATGCTGGAATCTTCATCCTTCTTCTTCCATCTGAGTCTGTATCTTTCCCTTTTTCAGTTTTCTGTACCCAGTTTTGTGCCTTCTTCTTGTTTGCCAACTTCAAACATATTAAAGCAGACATGCCCCACTCCTAGTCATCTGTTGTTGACAGGCTAGAATGTCAAAGGAAGGCAGCGCTGGCATCTTTGTTGGTTTTATTGCTCGCTTTTCATTTTGTTTGACCTATCAGACAAATGATACATGTGTCAGTAATGTGTGTCTACCTGTGTTGGATAATTCTGTGCCGTGCAGTGTGAAGTGATGTAAAACACTATTATACTGATGGCCTTAAATGATGCCATTAAAGGAATTTGTCGCACTATAGCCTGTATTTGTAGCAGGTGATTGGTTACCACTGCCAATGGTTTCCCTGCATTTAAAAAAGACTCAAAATATATTTTTAATAGAAAACAATGGGAAGATGTTTCATTGACTGCCCACTGGCTTCTGTTTGGAGATTTATAGTGGGGGTATAAAATCGTCACTGTTGAAAAAAAAAACCCTCATATCTCAATATTAACAACAGGAGAAGGAAAAAAAAACATTCCAATATATGTTAATATAAAAAGAAGTTATTTTAGAGCATTACTGTTGGTCTGTTCATCATTAAATTTTGACACAGTGCAAATGGCAGGCGGTATTCTCAAATTGTGTAAAAAATGACTTAATGAAAAAGGTTTTGTACAGTAAAGATTTAGGTTAAAATTGTGGGTGTATTCCTCATATCTTTCATTTTTCCTTTACCTTTTTGTTCCCATATGCTAATGTGTGTTTCCTCTTTGTTGGCCCATGGCACAAGCTGTAGAATGGGAAATATTTCTGCAGGTTAGACAGAGGAAAGGTCCTGCAGTCTTCCGGTATCTGAGGCGCACCTGACCTCTATAAACAGTGGCAGACATTACCCCCGGCGTAGAGGAGTCCAGCAGCCACTGCTAGCACAGCAGATCGTGTGTAAATGGCACAATCTAATGCGTTTTGTGTAAAGGCAACAACCCACTGCCTACTGGGGCTCAATGGCGGAGGACTAACCCTAGGCCACAGTGTGATTTTAGAGGCTGACAGTGAACCTTCCAAGGCTGAGGCTGGACCTCAGTGATGGGGGCCAGCACACTCCCCCCCGTCCCCACCCGTCCCCCCTGACCTTGTGTCCCTCGCCCACCCGACGGGGGAAACAAGGGAGGGCAAGTCATGACCCCTTGCGAAGCACACCAGCACTAGATGCTAACGTGCCCTGACGAGAGGTTATTGGAAACATATTCTCCAGGCCTGCGCCACTTACTGCCCGCACAGGGGTGACCCCATGCAGCGGGACAGAGGAGGGGGGTGACCTTTTCTAGCAGGGGAGCATTTTCAGGGACTGACGGGGGATCAGTGTTTACTAGCCCCGGGCTGCACCTGAGGGCGGGCCAGGCTGGTCCACAGTCAGAAGTGATACACACACACACACACCTGGGCTCAGGCTCTACCAGCTGCCCCGACTCCCAGCGCTCCTGTCCACATGCATTTATTCGCACGGTACACAGTGCTGGTTCAGTTACCAGAGAGAAAATCCTGCAGAAATGAGCTCTTGTTCTAATCCTGTCCTATTACTGTATACCCATGACAAAACTCAAAAATGACCTTCTCCCTATACATCCAAAGTATACCTCGCAGCCACGTTTACACATAGTTGGGAAGGTTCCTTTCAAAGCCTGTTCCATCACAGATTTCTGCTCCCATGATTATGCACTGCAATCAGTATCAACTATACAGTTTTGGTTACATCTTCTTTTTAATTTTCATTTTCTTTCTGAGCTCCATACATAGTCCAGTTGTAGAAATAGAAAAAATATATGCTGGCCTTTAACCCTCCTAACCACCCTAATGGCATACGTGCCTAGAAACGCCTCTTCTTACACTTACTTCTTTTATTTCTTATTTCTCAGTCAAATTTATCAGTCAAAAGTTGTTGTATGTGATTGTTGTGCATGCAGTTTTGTATTTGTTGTTTGACATGCTAAAATCTTAATAAATGTGTTTTTCCCTTCACAGCAAGTTAGAAGAAAAGATACATGTCATTCTTCCAAAAAAATCTTCAAGAATTCTCCTATATTGTGTTTTCTTTCAAAAACATGTCATGTCTGCCAAGCTGTAAAATGTAATACGGTATTGATTTTGTCAACATATATCTTTTTAATAAACTGTACATGAATAAGCGTACATTAAAAAACAAGGTTTTCTTTTAAAAACCCTTATGAGAACATTAGAGTTTTTTTGTGAATTGCATTGCATTTATGAACATTCTTATGACATTCTTAGTGTCTGGCTTAAGGAAACTTTTGTGAACCCAGCCATGCGGACTCGAGCCTGTTGATAGAGAATGGGTTGATAGAGAAGCTATGGATTAATTGTACTCTAATGTAACTCTAATGTGCAGCAAAATTATATTTATTTTAATAAAGTACCAAACCAGAACTTTCAAGTCCTGGACTCTATAAGACCACAAGGTTTCCCAGCAGAATGTTGCCCTGAACATCTCACTGCCTCCATCGGTTTGTCTTCTTCCTTTAGAGCATTCTGGTGCCATCTCTTCCCCAGGTAAGCGAAACACACATACTCGGTTGTCCTCATGATGTAAAAGAAAATGTGACACCAGGCCATCTTCATCCGTAATTTCATGGTCCCTTTCTGATGTTCACGTGCCCATTTTAGGTGCTTTTGACAGTAGACAGAGTGCTCCGACTGGTCTGTGGCTCTGAAGCCTTTCTGTCTTCTTCTAGCCAGCATGAACTTTCTCAGCAATTTCTGCTGCAATAGCTCTTCTGTGGGACCAGATGGGCAAGCATTCGCTAGCCACATGCATTAAGGAGCCTTGGGTGCCCATGACCGGTTTACCAGTTGTTCTCCCTTGGACCATTTTTGACCACTACATACAATGAACACCACACAATACCTGTCATTTTGGCCCTTGTGAAAGTTGCTCAGATACGTACATTTGCCCATTTTACTGGTTTCTAACACATATACTGTCCACTTGCTGCCAATTATATCTCTCTCTTTGACAGGTGCCAGTGTAACAAGATGTCATTCACTTCACCTGCCAGTGGTTTTAATGTCATGGCTGATCGGTGCATTTTTTAAATTATGCATATAGTTTTTATTTTAACTTATTACCTAAGTCAAGTTACTGCCAGGCCAGATGTACCCTAAATTTTTTAAAAATAAAACAGTTACAGAGGCAAAAGTAAAATCATTTTGCTACTTTCTGTTGACTTTAGGCATTTAAAAGCCAGCGGTATTATTGTGTGTTGTTGTAGACTCACAGCTGGATACTGTAAATCAGATAAGTGTGTACATTCTGTTCCGAGCTGGGGCAGATTTATAATGGCTCAGCTCATGTTGCATTGGTAAGGGCTGATGTGCAAACATTTTTTTATGAGGTTCACAGTAAGAGCATCCGGATCTTTGCAAAAAGACTGACTGAAAGGACGTAAACCTCCGTAACAGGTTTTTTTTTTTTCAGTTTATACACTCTCTAAAATGATGTGATAATGGGCAACACATCAGAACTACCTGTGGCTGTGTTACAATGCCCTTAACTGGACAAACACAGATTGTTTAAAAATTAAACACATACACGCTACGCTTGTTTTCAACACATCTGCTTTGAGATTTTGCATCCCATCATATGTAACTCTACGTAAGTATGTGTCATTTATAATTGAGTTCATATATAACTATACATAATTTCTACACAAACAAAATATATTTGACAAAAATGAGTACAAGATTGTGTCATGTTGTTGTGTGTTTAAATGTATCTGTGTGTCCAGTTAAAGGCTTATGTGTAATTGTTTTGGTATATATATATATATATATATATAATATGCAGTCGTCATTTAAGAAAACAAAAAAAACATTTTTTAATAACAAAATTGTGTGTCACAATTATTGGCACTCCTGCATTAAGTACTTAGTGGAGCCCCTCTTTGCCAGTATAACAGCAATCATTCGTCTTCTATGTTTGATAAGATTGGAGAATACAGTGCAGGACTTCCGCTCAGTACAGGATCTCTTCATATCCTCTAGGGTCCGAGGTCCTTTCTTTTTTCCTTTCTTCTCCTCTTCAGCTCACCACAGCAGGGTTTCAGTTTTAGTCAGGGGACTGGGATGGTCAAAACTTGATTCTGTGGTCTTTTTTGTATGGATTTGGATTTCATGGAAATGAAATCTCTAGAGATTGTTGCCATGAAGGTGGTGCCTAATTTGAGTTTTGGACACTTGATGACATCTATGTTCTCTTCTTTTGCAAATCTCCATCCTTGAAGAAGTTTTTGCCTCTCTGACAATTCTCCTCACTGTGTATGGGGGCGATCTCTTCTACACAAGGCTGCGCTTTTTAAAAAAGTTTTTCATTCTTTCCCAAACAGTGAATATGGGCAAGTGGATATGGACATTTTCAGGTGTGTAGCTATTTCTTTTAGCTGTTGGCTGATTTATGAAGGTCCATACAAATTTGTCTCGTTTCATTTGTACATTCACTAATCTTCCCCATGATGACAAATGACTGAAGGAATTTGGCCTCCGTGTACATTTGTACCTCAGTGAAACAGGAAGTCATGGACGGCTGCTTAAGTGTGTCTGAAGACTCAGGTGGAAGTGGAATAAAAATGGGAACATGCTTTAGTTACATTCTTTCCATTCACATTTCCAGCGGTTCCAAAAATTGTTGCATATGTGGCTTTGTCTAAAAAGGGTTTTTATTTCCGTGTCAGATGGAAATAATAAACTTTCTTTGTCCATTCTAATGCCAGGCCCAGTAAGAAGCCCTGCTGCACTTTTGTAAGTGACTCAGAACTCAAGTAGCTTTTTGATTTCCAAAGGTAAGGTAAAAAAGGTAAGGTGTTGTTTGGAAAGGTACTTCAACCTGAGTCACTATTTCTCTGGTAAGTGTGTGTGTGAGTGTGTTTGTCTGCCTTGTGACGCACTGGCGATCTATCTGGGACGTTTCTCCGCCTTTCGCACTATGACTTAACCACAACCCTGGTTAGGATAAGTGTCTCAGAGAATGGCTGAATGAACGAATGAATTATTTCACCGGTAGTAACTTGGTAGTAACTCAAACAATATAACAAAACATTTTAAGGTAAGGTACATGGTTTACATTTGTTTTTTGCTATTGTAAACACACACCTTTTACAATTTGTCAAAAACAAAAAAAAAACAAGTAGAACATAAACACTGCAAACCACATGAACACTGCAAAACAAAAACAGGTCATTTCTTGAGGAATGTTTTGTCATTTTACAACAGGGTATCTAGAAGTTGTGTTGAAGCCATTTCACTGGACGTTTTGGTGGGCGTCTTTGTAAAATAGCTACACAAATATGTAGTGTTAATGAACATTTTGGAAAATGCCTGCATTTGAAGCACGTAAATTCAATACATCGCTCTTATTTCAGTGAGGATCCACTGCTGGATCATAATTGTCGTTCAAACTGCGTTCATGATTAAATCATGATGCTGTTTTCCATTTTGGTAGTGCCTCAGAAGAAGGAGCCATTCCTGCACTCAGTTTTTGTCTCTCTTTATCAAGCGTGCTCCCTGAGGCAATTGCTTCAAACACATGGGTGGAGTTAAACCAGGCCTAAACGCTCTCCCTCCATATGTTTGATGCTCACAATTTTCAACATTCGGTTCCTTTGAGTCAGGGACGACTCCGCTCCACAGAGCAAGCTGCAGGTCATGGCTCAATTGTGCCTCCGAGTCAGGAATTGAATTTGCTGCTTAAGCGGACCCCAGACGGCGCGGGCGATCCTGTGTCCAGCGTGCAGGTTAAGTGACATGTAGTTCAGGCGGAGGTCAGCGCCGCACCCGCTTTTCAGACCTCTCCCAAGTATCCTGCCGCACAGGCACGTTCAACTGCTTACAGATGTGTCCTGGTCAATCTTTGGTTAACAAACAGCATGCACGTGCTGCTTTTGATAAAGCCAGTGGTCACTTCCAATCTGCGTCTCTGGAGATGGGCGCCCTCCGCTCAGCAGCACTTTTCAGAACAAAGTGGCCTGTCTGAAAGGCGTCTGATGAAAGTGGTGATACTTTTTAAAATGCTATTTATCTTTTTCACTGTCAAACCTTGTCGTTTTTATGCTGCTTAAAAATGCCATCTGATCTTTACATTGATGAAAATTTCAAGATGAATGATCTAGTAGAAACTGTGAAAAAAACAAAGTTGTTGTTATATTACATGAACACATTGCTGTTGTGTTAATGTAACTTAAATGGTAACTTTGTTGAAGAGGAAAAGATAATAAGAATTTATTATAATATGCAATTTTGAACCATTTATGTTGCTTCATTCGCCATTCAGTGTTCTCACCATGTAAAGAGGAGCTAACATTTAGAAAAGGTGTAAAAATAAAAAAAAGTTACGAGGTTTTGAAATGACATCAGTGAAATTCTACATTTTTATTACTAAAAAGAGAACACACTACAACTATTTTCGTTTTTATTTTTTAGCTGGTTTGTTAATAATTGAGGCCAATCAGGACTCCGGTATACAGACTGGCAGATAAGTACTGTCTCAAACAGACCACTATATTGTAGGTGACTCAAAAATACTACTAAAAAAAATGTGACAGATATTGCAGAACCTGATCCGTGGAAGTGACAGATGTTGGTGGACTGATTACCATGTGTCACCCAGAGCCATCAGGTGCGGGCCATCCCGAGGCATCATCACGATCCGCTTCTTCTGAAGTCAGCGAAGTGCAAGAGGAAACGAGCACCTTCCTTGACAAAATAACACAACGCCTCGCTAAATCTGAAAAGCATGAGCTGTCTGACTTGTCTTTCACTGCCAGTGACACGTGGAGGGAAGCCAAAACACTCTCCAGCGGCCGATGAAAGCACAGGAACGTGCAGTTTCTTCTTTTTTTGGTGCCCATATTGTGGAAAATGTTACTTTCTCTTACGGTTTTGAAGGGTTTGACATAAATGTAGTTAAAGTTTCAAAGCATACTACTCATTCTCCAGTCCGTATTTTCAATATATGGAAACTCTATGAATACTGAAGTTACTGAATTTGTGATGTATTTAAATTCAGCCTACGGAAGCCCTTCCCATTCACATTAAAGTTACAAGTCTCAGCCTGGACTGCTTTCTTAGACACCGCAGAGAGGTCAGCACAGAGGTCATTTCCATTTCTGTTTTAAATACTCAGTAACAAAAACTGTCCATTGAATGCTAAGGGAAAAACCAACACAAGAGGACCCAGAAGAAATATACGACATCGTCCTCTTAAACCTGCCACACTCTAGAGATGAGCACAGGGCTTGAGGGGAGTTGACAGGGATAGGAACGCAACCTCAAAGGTGCACATGAATTTCTGTCCATCGCAGGATTGTAAAAATCTGTCAGTATTTTTCTTTGGAGTCCGGATCTTTTTTTCCTTTCGGCAGCCATTTTGCGTGATTGTGTGTGCCTATTGATTGACAACTGGCTCCAGAGCTACTCAGGCCCTCTTAAAATACCAGAGCCTAGGCTTCAGGTTTCTCCCACAGGCCTAGGGCCTCCCTATTGTCTGTCTGGCCAGGGCTGGCTCCGGTGGGCCCGCCCAGCCCTCCTATTCACTTTCAGCTCATTGTGTTCGGCACAGGCCAGGCCTTCCTACAGGCCCCGGCAAGGTGGGGTCTGACAATATGTCACCCTAACGGGTCTGGAGAATAAGTGGATAGGGGCTGCTATGGCTTCTCATGCTTCTTTTCTTTCCTCCTTATGCACTGGCTTTTCCATCATGGGCGGTTTGGTGCTTTTTCCTTTCTTTGCTGCTGTGAATGCTGCTCAATTTGCTATAATGTGTTGGGCTGACATATGGATCACTGAGCTATGGTTGTAAAAAAAACAGGTTGGGAGATTATCCAGTTCTGTTTCTGTTTATGTCAGTCATGAATAGAATATGCCCTCATCACTGTTCCTTTTGTATCATGTGTGATTCCATTAGGTGTGTGTTCCCTGTGGTACACTATGTCACTACCTGAACTTAAACTGCACTAATGTCTTATATCATAAGGTATGAAAAGGATATGTCCTTCCTGATGATCCTCTTGTGTCATGTGTAGTTCTAATTGATTCTATTCTGTGTATCTCCACTGTGATGTATTATGTCATTGCCTGTACAGTCACTTTATTGCCCATAGCAGATTATCAGATTAAAAGAACGCGAAAACGTGTATAAAACTGTAAGAAATTAAACATATTCCTGAAAATATGACAATCTGTCATACATTTATTGGTTTTATTTTTCTATGGTTTTATAGGCTAATGCAGAGATCAACTATGCACCAAAGGACCGAGAACAAGATCATTGTTATTGTATTTAAGCACAATTTAGCTGTAGTTTTTTAATGTTTACTCAATATATTTCTAAAGAAAATTCTCACTGTGTCCATTTATTTTTAAATGGTTAATCAAGACTCATTGCATTACTTTGTTTAGTTAATCATGATTAGTCACATTTATTTGCTCAAATTTGAAAAACCCTAAAGAAAGATTTTTTTTATTTATAATGCATATTGTGATGACTATATAAATGGGAAAAATAAGCTTTATCAGAATGTATTTATAACATCCAATAATTCAATAACAATATTTCCATTACATCGAAAATGCGTTTAAAGCGTTTATGATGTGAATAACTTCAAGTTTAACAAGATGACATCATCTGTTTTTTTCAAATCGTAAGATATATATGGATGAGATACACTATATGGACAAAAGTATTGGAACGCTTGACCATTACACCAACAGGCATTGCATTCAAATACATGCATTCAAATACATTTGAATACACTTTAATATGGAGTTGGTCAACCTTTGCAGTTATAACAGCTTCCACTCTTCTCTGAAGGCTTTCCACAAGATTTTGGAGTTTCTGTGGGAATTTGTGTCCATTCATTC
>JBBPCZ010000089.1:13111317-13125749 GCA_037974445.1 Brycinus macrolepidotus | reverse complement strand
ATAACGTCGGGAGGTGAACGATTCCGGTGCTTCGCAAAATTAGAACCGGTTCTAAATCGGAACCGGGTTTCGATGCCCATCCCTATTCATAATGGATGGATGGAAACACTTATGGCTGGTGTGCACTATGTGATTTTTGGCTGTCCTTGACAAAAGATGAGCAATATGTGGTCACGCTCCTAAACAGTGGTTCTGTGATGCAAGGTCAAAGATAGTGTTTGTCACAGTCTTGCAGCTGAAAACAGCCCAGGACAAAATTCTGACAGTGTCAGAAAGTTAAGATGACCACACTGTGACTGCTGCTTTGACATATGTCTACTAACCATACAAATCTTTCTTGTAAACTGACTTGCGTCGTAGCCTACAGTTCAGTATATCATCTTACGGTCTGCACACATCAAACTCACTGTTGTACACAAATCTAGCAGATCCACAGTGGGGCACAGTGCAGCTCACAAAAACTTAAAAGACTGAACAGGGTGTCAGACATTGCTGAATTTTCTTTAGGTCCTCCTTAGATGTCAGTTTATCTCTGTGCCTTAATTTCCCAGTGTTTCTGCGAATGTGTTATCCCCAATTCATCTGCAGAAAGCCTGTAATGATAATTGAATCGCAGACGTCAAGCCGAAGGGTTAGAGGTTAACTTGAGCGTGGGGTCAGTCGTATAACCTGTCCGGTCCGGAATTAAAAGGGAAAGCCCACTTTTGTCATACAAAGCTCATAAGGTCAAGGGGGTCATGAGGTCAGTGTCACTGGGACGGCCCCAGATCCTTCTAGTGTTATAAATTATGTACCAAACCAAAGGAGGAGAAAAATGACTGCTTCCTCTAGAGTCGGGGTGCCCAGGAGGCCACGGTGACATTATTCCTCAATCTTAATCGAGAGAAAAGGAAGTGGTCAGTTGTCTTCATACACCTCTAGGGTCAGGGGCTACAACGGACACCTGTCAGATCTCTGTTCAGGTTAAGACATTTCTGACAAACTTTCAAGGGCAACTCAGATTTATTCGTCTCTCTCTGCATATTCACAAAGGCATAGGTAGACCAGGCATAAGTAGATTTGACCGATAAGGGACTTAAGTGCTGCTCGCTCGCAATGCTAATGGGTTAAATGGCTGATTAAGTGGCCGCCACAGAGGTGGAGGTCACACATGTCATGGAAACGCACCCCGAGTTTATAGGAGAACATGGAAAGCTGATGGAGACTGATGTGATCGCATGTGAAGATGATTTCTGGTGGCCAGTAGCACCTGAATATGTAATGTTTATTGGATCTTTATTTTATTTTCTGTCACATTACTGGACACTGACATTCTTTCATACCGTGCAGCCAGAGTATCCTTCGATATAATTTGGCTTTCAGCAATATGCTTTTTGATGGATTATGTACAGTAATATGTTTATTAACATTAGAATTTAAACATAGGCCATGTCAGGGCCTGTTTTCAACAAACGTGTTTCAACGTGTTTTTACTCAAACCGAAGTGTTTGAGTAAAAGTTACTGCAAACCAACGGACTATTTTTATTTATGATTTTAATTTTTTTGTTCCGTGTAGATTATTAGCTATTAACAATTTTGTAACATTGCATTTGGATCACAACAACCTCTTGGTATAACTTGGTATATTATTATAAGCTATTTCATAGCCATTGTATGTGCTGAGACAATTTACTGATTCATCATCAGTATTCAATATCCCGTATCCTCAACTGATAATAGCTCAGTTTAACAGATTTCAAAACCTACTATCTTACTATATGTCTACATATAGTATAAGGAAATGGGAAATCAATTTAATTTTGTTTACGTTTTGGAGCATTATGTTAGGGTTGGAGAATGGAAACGGCAAAATATTGGCAAAATATAAACAGGAAAAAATCACTGCGTGATTATAAATCAAATGTTTTAAAACGTAAAAAAAAAACCAGTACTTGCATCCATCATTTTGGAGTGGTGTTTTCTTACAACAACTGTGAAATGAAGACTGCAAGGAAGTTTTAAAAAAAGTTTAAGAGAGAACCACCCTTTCTTATCTTCGGCATAACCACTTGCCAGCATGGCCCAACCTGTTAAACTTGGTTACAAATGGCTCTGAATAGGAGGCACTGGAGGCGCTAGGGAGGCGCTATAGGACGCTAGCTGTCTCAGGATCAGTAAGAGTCATATTCAGAGTCTAAGCAAAGTTTAATGACACCCATAAAGCTTTACGGTGCTTTCCTTCCCAGGAATTGATGCCTTTCAATGGTCGTTATCAATCATTTTACTGGTGCACTGTAAGCATTGCCTCAGAGAAGTGACTTCTCACGTTAAATCAGTTAGTACTGGGTGTGAGTGACAATGTTTAGTACAGCTATAAGGAATTACGTGTACTCCTGATATTTATTGGTTTTATTCCTCCAAGGTTAAAGTAAAGATCAAATACACCAAGTGACTGGAAATTCCTCTCAGAATAATCTTGAAACATGCAAACCATCATGAACTGCAGTGGTACAAAGATTAGGTGTTGTTGGATTGATGTTCCTCAGGAGACACACCGTGGTTTGTGTGTGTTTGCTTTTGCGTATTATAAGGAACTGTATGAGGGCTAATTATCCCGTTGACACATTGTTGCCCGGGCGGGGTGTGATAAGAAGTAGACAGTTGACAGGAGGTGTGCGTGGTCGGCTGGAGACAGCCTTATCTCTGGCCGGAGGAGAAGAGCAGACGCCCAACTCTTCCTCACGCAAGCACTCTCTCTCTCTCTGGGGGCGGGGGGCGAGAGAGAGAGGGAGGGAGGAGGAAGGATGGCGAACGAGCGAGAGGGAGATGGAGGCTGATCACCTGTGACTCATTCTTTCTGTCCTGCAGTGCATGTCCCACAACACTAGGGTGTCAAAGAGCCAGTCTGTTGGTGGGAGAGAGAAGGTTGGAAGGAAAGCTAAAAGTACCTTTTTCTGCAAAGTCATGTCAAATAGGTTTTATTGTCATTTCAACCATATACATAGAACTCAGTGAAAGTGTAACTTATCACAACAGTTAGAACAAAAAACAATACATTGAATTGGTAGTGAATTATCCAGGCCATGCTTTTAAAACTGGACAAAATAAAAACAAAAGTCAGGTTTTAAGTATTGCTACTGCTACAACTTTAGCATTAGTACCCTGTACTAAAATCAGTGCATCCGTCAACACTGCTGCAACAACCTGTTTCCTATGAGACATGCTTTGGTCCATTTTTGTCCAGATAACAGCTCAGGTTCAGAAACCACTTGAGCAAGTTGAACACAGTTTAAAGCAAGTGTCTGAGTTTATGTAAGCTTGCATTAGCCTTGTGCGTTTTTGCCTGTTTGCCTAAAGAAGTTACTGGCATGCATTATCTTGGATTGTATCATGCTGCCTGTATTACACTGAAATCTCACCATTCTGGTCAAATATTTGTGAATTTCACTCAAGAAAGGTAAAGAGAGGGGGGGTGGGGATGGACGAAGTAAATTCAGGGGCACTCTAAATGTTTTTATTTCCTCTCGGAGGGCGGATGGGCCTCGGGTAAACCGATGACGATCTATTTCTGTTTGTGTACAGGACATTTATGGGCATATTAGGGCCCTTGGCCAGCGAGACGTTCATAAAAGAGAAAAAATCCATATGTGGCAGAGGAGGTGTGTGTATATCAGCACACAGGGCTCTTCCTGAGGCCTGTCTGTGTGCATGTGTGCGCGCGCGCCATGTGTGTGTGTATTAGAGGACCTCTGGCTCCGGGCTGTCTGCCTCTCTCTCTCTCTCTCTCTCTCTCTCTCTCTCTGCAGAGAGCAGTGCAATATTTTTAACCCACTGCCTCTGGGAGGAAGGTGGGGAGGGAAGGAGGGGCTAGCTTCTGAAGTCCAGCACAATGAATCCACGTCCCAGCCCACAATGGTAAACTTCATGTGTGTTCTTTTCCTTTTAATCCATTGTGTGTGCGTGTGTGTGTGTGTGTGTGTGTGTGTGCGTTCATGTTAATACGGGTAACACCATACATTAGATGGTACTAATTACTAATAACTGAGTGACGTCATGCTGGTATTGTTAGGTTAATTCACGGAAAAGGGCGGTCCGCATCTGTTCTGCCCTGAAATGCAATCAAGGGGTTTGTTTCTGTTTTGTTTGGTGCTTAATAATAAGGCTGCAGTGGTTTATGTTTCATCAGAGGGCTCATATTCATTTTCCTACTTCCTTCAGGAGAACACCTCAGTGGAACACTTACAGTAATTGCCACTTATTTGTTTATCCTATGCAACTTGGTGCTCTTGCCAGAGGTCAAGAGAAGATAGCCTGAATAATACTGCCTTCACACGCAAACACATCGCTCACATTTTCCTGTATTCTTGGCCTTATGGGCTTTTAACTTGGATACTCTCTGGATTTGCTGCATAATATTAATCACACTATGTGTGTGTGTTTGTGTGTGACTTCCCTAACAGTCATGCATCAGTGTTGATTACACAGTGGTGTCTGTATTGAGCTTTGAATCCAGAAGTGGGTGTGGTTCATACAGTTTTATAGATTCAAATTAAGCACTATTCTATGACTACTTGTTCAGAAAGTATAAAACAAGCATTTTTTGTACACACCCAAAACTATATATATATATATCTTCAACAGGAAAATATTAAACTGGGTTCATATTGTAATCAATAAATCTGTATGTATAAAAGGCAAATCGATCAAACGAGCAACTTCTTTGCATTTAGTCCAAAAATGGACATTGTTAATTGGTTGATTTATTTAAAAAAGTCAAGGATGAATTAGTGGAATACAAGGATACATCAATGAAGTGCTACTCTCCAAGCAACAGATTTTGCAAATATTGCGCTATATTTTGTTATAATATTGGTATATAGTTCTTATAGATGGGTTACTTTGGAAATTTATATGGCTTTGTTTTATCCACTACTAGAGTAAAAAATAAACAGAGTAAAAATAAATGTAAAAAAATTGAATAGTTCACCACCTGTTTGTACTGGTGATCAAATCTGTTTAAAATTACCTGTTCATTCTGGTTAAGGTATTCATATTTAATTACATCCCTAGTATTTTCCATTCAAAACATCATTACTAGTTAATTGCATTTTAGTGTCGTACTGATCATTACCTAATAAATATATTGCTCACGGATCTAACCGACATACTCAGGGGTGTGGGACTGGACACAGAAGGGAAATAAGGGAAGGGCGACCGTCTTTTTCTGGCATGCGTTGTTCAGAAGCCCTAATCACTCTGCGCATGGGGAGAAAATCAAATTGACTCGACCTCTAAGACGCCGCGATTGAAATCAGATTACCGATGTTGGAGTGCTGGTTTTCCCCGCGCCACAGCTACCACAAACGCTCTGGCCTTGAAAGCATACACCTCCTGGGGTGGAGGAAAGGGGAGAAAGAGAGAGAGAGAGAGAGAGAGAGAGAGAGAGAAAGAGAGAGATGCTAGGCTCAGAGTGAGTGATTGCTGGGGGAGAGAGTTGAGGGTAATTAACTCCAGTCCTGCCTGTCTGAATCGATGAGGTGAGGGCTCGCAGGCACTGGCTCTTGTTGCACGGCACCTCTTACTCATGCTGCTGCGCAACAGTTAGCGGCCAACAGCAGCCCATAGTGGGTAGGTGGGTAGGTCTGTAGATAGGTTGGGGAGGTTGGGGGGGGGCATTACATTAATGATGTGGCCCTTGTGGAAAAGTATAGCTTGACCAAGGTATTATGAACTGTGCTATTATGTAATGGAACACTGCCATTCAATGGAATACATTCAGCACTCAACGTGCATTTGATCAGACTAAGGTTTGGTGTCTGAACTTTGCTTCCTTCTTTGTGCTAGGTTAATGTTGCTAACAAGCAATGGGACCTTATAGCCCACCAATTAGCACTGTGCAAACTGCATGTCACCTGTCCCAAGCCATAATGAGATGTTAGTTTGGTAAAAACTAATTTACACTATTTTCCACTTACCGCACTTATAGTCCATCAGTCAAGATATGTTTAGTGTCCAAATGCTGCTACCATTTAGTGAGTGATGGCTGGTCTTGGCTGACCTGGGGTGAGTGTATGAAACTGAGCAAAAGTTTTAGTCTGAATCGTTTGTTCTCTTATCACATTACCAGTTAGCTAACGCTAACATTTTCTCAGTAAAGTGGGAAAGTCGTTCTAACGGGAACCTTGGTCTATTGTGTTTGCTGACAATAGCAGTTACTGTGAAGCCAAATGACTTTTTTAGCACTTGAAAGTCAGCAGCACTTTGTCATGCTCAGGGGCCTTATCTTCTTCACACGCTGGGTGAAAAGAAACATATTTTTAGTGTGGCCACGGTTGTCTGTTCCGGCGATTCTTGTCCGAGCTCTCTATCCAAGGGCCTTTCCATTGTGTTATCAGACAAAAGGTGAAAAAGAAGCAATCCCATCCGGTGCTAGAAAGGACTCTTGCAGCCGCGAATGCACAAGGCCTCGGATGGTGAGAGCGTGTGGCACTGGTTGGGTTCTGTGAGTCGGGCTGTTCCGGCCTGGCTGCAGATCAGGCTCGGGACAGACGTAGTGCGGCAGCATGTCTGGCTGCTCTTGGCTGGGAGAAACAATACATTAGCACCATGGAGCAAGGATCCAACTATTTATAGTGACCCAAGGTCCACATCCCGCCACAGTGGGCCATGCCTGTTAAAAAGAAGGAAGAATTCCAGGAAGCAGCCAGAGGGGAGACTGTCTTCTTCATAGAGACGGCGGGGGATGTGCTTATGTGTGTGTGTGTGTGTGTGTGTGTGTCTTTGTGCGTGTACTCATATGCGTCGAAGAGGGTGTAAGTGTCTCTGTGTGTACTTGATCACTGAATGAGTGCGTGCGAGGGCGTGCATGGGGGCGTGTGCACCTGCACGCAAGAGCAAGAAAGAAACAGGGAGAGGGGCAGTTGATGCAGGATTCGCATCCATGATCTCAGCACTATAATGAGTTTTCAGTAAGAGGACATTCGCCCTAAATGAATCTGGGTTAGATCGAGAGGACCTGAACCAGCCTTCATGAATGCCTCCTAGAGTGGAAAGTGATGTTGAAAACATGATTATAAATATCCACAGCTGTGCCATGCGCTGGCCCATGCTAATCAACAATCAGCAAAGCAAATGTGGAGTAGAAATCATCTGGCTCAGATGGATCTTAATTTAACTGCCAACAATGAGGGGATGATTCAATATGCCAGCACACCCCTCCCTTCCGCCATGCCCCTTATGAACTGCTCCAGGTGGCGGGCCACGCAACCTGTGCCAGGTCTGGAAAGGACACTTCTGTGTAGCCCGCCTCGGAACAGACAGCACAGTCGAGCATACCGAAGTGCATTCCATTTCCAACCATGACTAGCCTTTTTGTCCCTTCTCTGTCCCAGACAGCCAAGAGACGACGGCGCGTTGAGATGGGGTGGCGTTTCAGAAAAAGAAAGGAAGAAAGAAAGAAAAAACATTGCCCAGTCTGCTCCTGACTCAGCATCCGTATTTCATTTCGTGCAGCTTCTCAAGGTTCCCCCTCTTAATAGCATTACCTGTAGAAGCCAGTTAAATAACAAACCATTGGGTTTTGAAGGGACGAGCAATTTGAGTGCCGAGCTTCAGTGCGCCTTTGCCCCAATCTAATTTATCTCTATAAACATATACATCTGCGTTTCATTCGCTACAAATTTCAGACGTATCTCTCGCTGCGCCGCCCATTGCTCCGGGTATGATTTCTGGCCTCAAAAGCTTTTACTTTTTCGAAGTTGGTCCTATCAGGAAATTGACCCCCTGCCTTTTGGTTGAATAAATGTCTGATATTCAGTGTCGGAATGAGATTTATGATGCACTGGGAATAGAATTACACTGAAAATGAACAGAACTGTTTAACCACATGAAGGGCTCTGCTATGTTCAGACTTGTCCTGATTGCTTCTTTCACTGCTGTGCTACTTTGCAACCTTGAACACGGCTCTGGTCAGAAAGGGAAAGTGTGGCAGAAATTGACAATGAAAAAAAGGAACATAAATCACAATTATTCATAGCAGAAAATGGGCAGTGCACAACCAGTCTATGTTCAAACTGGAGAAACCACAGCCCATTGATTTCCCTGGGCTCTATCATGCTTACATCACATCTTAATTTATGTTAATGGAAGAAATCACTCCAGCAGAGGATGTATTTGCACAGAAGGAAGGAAGTCAACACATCAGGCATAACCGCTGCAGTATTTGGCATTGCTAAGCTACTTTCTGTAGCCCAGCACCCTGTGGCTTCCTGGAAAAGAACCCAGATGCTCATCAGCTCTTGCTTTTGCCTAGGTCATCACAATCGTCACACCACCAGCCGTCCGGGTCACGTCCCTAAATTAGGGGTCGGGGTCCTGCGTTTTAGACCCACTGACAACGTAATGAGGTCTGTGTGGTGTGACAAGTCTCTCCTGCATTTTAAGTGTCTGCCCCTCGCCAGACTCCTCTATAATGGGGGCAGACTCCCACTTTGTTGTCGCTTGACCTCTGGGACAATAGATGTATCATCAGACACAACATGCAGAGGAAGAGACATTAGCAGGGGTAGCAACCACAAAAAACACGAGGGAGAGCATTTATCTGGCCAGTGCCCTGTTCCGGGTGAGAAATCAGAGAAAGAGGACGTGCGATAGCATCAGTTATCACCCAGAGTGCTTGGCCATTAACAATCATGATACATTAGTATTATCAGCAAGCATGAATATGAGGAGGGGATGTTTGTTAAAAGCATCATTAACCCTTTACACTTGTACATGGGATTTGATCCACAGAGGCACACAGGGATGTAGTGGTAAAAAAAGTGGATGAACCGTGGAATGATGGAACAAAGATGTTTGTCCTTTCATCCCTTTAACCACTATTGTATTATCATTATTTCCAAAGAGCTTCACTGCATTTTGATTTCCTGTACGGCATCAATGGTATTGTTGCTGTCAAAACAACTTCTTGAAAATATTAACTTTTCATGGAAAGGTAAAAATAAAAATTGAAATTAATGAAAAAAATAATGTAATTAATGTAGGTTTTGCACCATTTTTGGTTTATTTCTACAGATCTTCTATAGTGTATCTCATTAGACCTTAAATTTCCAGTCCTATGTCTAAAACTAATTATTCAGTTCAGGTGCTTTACCCAAACCCATTGTTAAAAGATGTATAAAATCAAGTATATAGCCATGCAGTCTCCATAGACAAACACTGGCAATAGAAAGGATCGTACTGAAGAGCTCCGTAATTGTTAGAGGATGCCACCTTTGCCCAAGCCAGCTGTGCCCTATCAGACCAGCTCTGATCTACTGTAAGTGCTATTGTAATGAAAGCATAATAATGAAATGGAATCATCTAGGAGGAGGAACAGCTCAACCATGGTAAGCAACGCAAACTCAAAGGCCTTGGCTGTTGAGAGCTGAAGCATGTAGAGTGTAAAAATGATCTGACCTCTGTTGCATCACTCAGTACCTGATGCAACAGAGGTCAGATAATGTTCCTGTCTCTCAAAGCAACATCAACACAAGACCTGTGCATCAGGAGCTTTGTAGAATGGGCTTCCATGGCTGATCAGCTGCATACAAGTCACTTCAAGTGAGCACGTCACATTAAAAGTTCTATGAGCAACAATTTTAACTTTTTTATTTAAAGTTTTTGTCCATGACAGCATTATCTTAGCAAATAATCGCAGCCATTGCCGGCTTTATTGAGTCTTGGGTCAGGAGCCCTGGCTGGACACACTGGGTACCTTTTGAAGCTGGAACAGATTAGGCTAAGAGGGGAGGAAGGTGAATCCAGCCGTAATTACTGCCTGAACCTTACTCCCCAAAATGTTTCCCGGGCTGGAGTTTGAGTAGGGCCAGGGGCCCTAATGAGAGGGGAGGCTGTGGAGGCAGGGTGCCGGGGCAGTCATGCTAGGGAGCTGAGGGGGGATGGTTGCTTGATGGAGGCAGCAACAATAGGCTCTCTGAGGAGCAGCTCCAGAGTCTCAAGGGCAAGGGGAACTCGCGGCTAAGGAGATCACGATAGGCGCCCGGACACTGGGCCGTATTGTTCCCCTAACCCTCCTCTATGCTCCACCATTATTGTAGCAGTTCTCCAGCTGCATAGTCTCCACAACGCCCCAGCATACACACACACACACACACACACACACACACACATGCTCACAAACACAATCTACACGCACGGTTCTTGTCCCGATCGGGTGACATCATTAACAATCATTACTCGGGACACCAGGAAGTGGAGAGATCTCTGGCTCTGGGCAGGCAGGATCAGGTTTGCTTGTCGTGGATGAAAGATTTGGAAACAGAACGCAGGGCCCTCGCTTGCATGGTCTCACAACAGAAATGCTAGTAGGCCAAAAGTGAACACTTTGAGAGCTGACCATGTCGCAGCAACAGCCTTCGGTCCTCAAATTCCACTGGCAACACAAATTTAGATCCAGAAACTCTGGCTGTCTTCAAAATTGCATAGTTTGAATGCAAAGTCGCACAAAATGGCTCCCCAGAAATATAAATGATCAAACTGAACATAAGAAAGAGTGACTTACAATTATTAGTCACAGGGACAGGCCCCCTGGAGACACTGGGGGTTAAGTGTCTTGCTCAAGGACACAATGGTAGAAGGGGGGGGGGGGGGGGAGACAGGGGGGAGGTTTGAACCTGCAACTTTGTGGTCATTGGGTTCATAGGCAAGTGTTTTACCCACTAGGCTACAACAACCCTTAAAAAGAACCTGGATGCAATGCATCAGGTCAAAATCAGAGGTGAGCAAACACTTGATACTGGGTTCTTACAACTCCAGTGGCATGGAGCAATGTGGCTTCTTAGGAGATATGTAAAAAAAAATGGCTGACATTCTTAACAACAGATAATTTGTGAAAAATTACAGCTAATGCAGTGTTCTGAGTTCATATCCTCCCATACAAAATCGACATTCAGTTTTCAGGAAATTCTTCAGATGTCCTGTAAATAAAATATATTTTATCACACTGATATTTCTTCTTCTTTTTGTGGCCTAAAATAAATTTGCTTTGCTTGACAAGTTTTTTTCAATAATCATATTTATTATGAGAAATACTTTAGATAGGAAAGCTAATTCATGTATTTTACATCAGCTTAAAATACTTTTTTTTAGCAACTGTTACAGCTAGACCCTCAGTCTGTCAGTTACAGAGGAATCTGTGATGTTTGCATGCCACTTTCATGTTTCTTTTCATTTGTAGAAGAGAAAGGTTGATTGTAGGTTGTAAGCTGTAGATTATAGGTTGCACCAAAATGTGTTAAGTTGTGCCCAGGTCTCCTGTAATGTGCTCCGGATAAGTGTAATATATAGTGTCTAATAGCAAGGCACGGTGTACCGCTATACTGAAAGGCTGTTTTGATGAGGATGAGTGGTGAAAGGTCTTCCACGAGGTCCTCCACTTCCACAAGACCTGTTACTACTGGACAAGTCAGTGTCCAGGATAACCGAAAACCTTCACAGGCGTGTGAAGTATGTGGTACCCGAATTGGAACACAACTTCTCATTTTTCCAGTGCAATGCTATGGTGATGATAACATAAGCATGATAACATAAGCGCTAATCAAATATTTAGGCCCACACGCCATGCAGCACCTCCTTATATTAAGCCATGGGGCTGATGGCATGAATATTTGATGAGTGGCATTATTTACAGTTTTGCAGAGGGCGATTCTTGTTTTCTGCTGTTCGACTTTGAACTGGATACAGGGCCTGTGGCTTTTGCGGCCCGGCGTGCTGAAGCGAGGCCGTGGGGGGGTGTGGGAGTGCTGCTGTGCTCAAGGTGAAAAGCTTTCACTTTCAGGCCCCAGTAAGCCGACACCATTGGGTCTCTATCACCAGCCCTGCTTCGGGAGCTGTCACTCTGCTGTGACATGAGCCACAGTCACCGCAACAGTGTGTATGTGTGTGTGTGTGTGTGTGTGTGTGTGTGTGTGTAGGAGAGAGAGAGCTTTTCGGTTCTTGCTTTACACCCCATTCCCCGAGATGCTGGTAGTCATAGTGTTTTTCAAGCACCCTCCTCAAAATGATGGATGCAATGTACTGGCCGTTGTGTATGTTCCTTTACCGCAGTGGTTGATAGGATGCTGACTGCACAGACAAACTCAGTTGGGAAAGGTGTAGAGTGTGTAGTGTGAAAGCAATTCTGAGGCAACCAAGGAAAACAAAAAAAAGAAAAGAAAAAAAAGCTCAGCCTCTGGCTGATTATCAGTGTACTTCTCTGGAGAGGAAGGAAGAGCGACACCTACTGCTGAAGCTGAGGCACTTCCAGTTCTCCACTCTTAACACTTTTGCCTTGTGGTTCACATGCATCAGAGGTTTTAGTACACAATCCCCAGAGCTAGTTCCAGTATCATTGTCGGTGATGGCAGATCTCACCGCTCGCCGCAGCTTTGCAAGCACTTAGCAAATAAGTACTTACATTACGTGTGTATACAAATCCCACCCGAGAATCTGGATTTGCAAATACGTTGTGAAAGGTACATAAAGGGGGAAAAAAGATATACTCAATATACAGTTCCTGGAGCCATATGCAACCAATATTTGTCAGGCCAGGAATCCAAATGTAATCTTTGAGTTTCCTTTATCTTTGAGACTTATGTGTCTCATGAGACATTCATGTCTGATGCTATACTATTTATTTCCCAGCAACTATAAAGAGGAATTTCACCCAATTTCCAAAATTCCAAATGGTGGTGATAGGAACCAGAGGACACAATTTCTACAATGAAACACTGTCATTTTTTTTACTATGCATAATGAGCTCCGAAAGTTTTTTCATGCAGTGTTGAGAAATTAGGAAATAGACGCAATTCTAACAAAAAAAGTCTCTTTTGAGTAATACTGAGCCATACATTTCCCTACATTGTCGTCAGAATTTATTTATTTATTTATTTTTTTAACCAGAACCTTAAAATTATTCTAAAGTAATTTCTGAGACTTTGGGCAGTGTATTCACATCTATTTCATGTAATTGCATTCTTGGAGGTAGCTTTGAGATTCCAGATGTCTATCACCACCACCAAAAACAGAGCGTTTCACATCACTAATTATATAATATTATTATTAATGCTGTCTTTCTCTCTATTTATTATTAATATTCATAATACTATTATTAAGTATTAATTGCTTTCTCTCTCTGTCTCTCTCTCTCTCTCTCTCTCTCTATATATATATATATATATACATATATATATATATATATATATATATATATTCTACACTGTAAATAGGAAATTATAGAAATTATAAAATAGTCACGCTATTTTGTTCCATAATAACACAATCCACTCGTAACAGAAAAAGAAAACCTATCAAAATTCTAAAATGGCAGGCTAATGATATAAAAACCCAACAGCATGCTGCAAGGCTCTGGAGAGACTGGGCAGGTCTGGCCAGAATCCAAAATAAGCACGGGCTTAAATTAGCACATGCAGTACTTTACTCACCATATTTAGCATCAGTCTGCTAAAGCAGTATCAGCCACGTTCAGGTGATGGCTGAACTCCTGCTCTGCAAGCAAGAATAATATGATTAGCTCACATTTCCTCTTCCTAGGTAACTCTGTGCATGCTTTGTTTTGCCAGCTCAGGCTGACGTTTCTCTGGTGTCCGCCCTGCTCGAGAGCGGGCCTGTAGTTTCTGTGGCTGAATCTGGTGTGTCGTGGCTTGCCTCTGAATGGAGGGAGTCTACCAGTGAGGCCTCACTCCCCTCAGGTGTTGAGCTGGGTGGAATCGTCTATTTCCACCAAGACTTTGTCAGGATGCCGTTTTCTCAAAACACAATTGAGTGTGCGTGAGATCGTGGAAGGTGTTGAGTCACACGGCTTGGATAGCAAACCTCTCATTAAATGCGATGACTCACTGAAATTGATTCTTAAAAGCATTGGCGTAGTACCTTTTTCTTTTTATAAATTATAGCCAGCCTTGCTCATATCTGTGAAAACAAAAACAACCAATAACAAAATGAAACAACATGCAATTTATGCAACGAAATCCATATTTTTTTCTGTAAAAAAAAAATGGAAGCTATTCTAATTGTTTTGCTCATTCAAAAATAATAGATACAGGGCATGGCCTCTTAATGGTGGACTGGCAGTCCTCCAGGGCTAAACATTAATTCCTTGAATGACAATAAGCACCTTGCATTTTTGTGTTCTTATCACCCTCGCTAATCCAGTAAGACAAGCTGGCTTGTAATCCGCTGCATCAAAACCGCAAAATCCCTGTTTTTAATATCAGATCTTAACAATAGTAACACGGGATAAACGCAACTTCTTGTCATTATCCAGGTCGCCCCGCCACTGTAGGCCATCCCAGATTTAAGACAGGAGTCTGTTTTAGGAATATGTGGAGGAATCTGTGCAGAAAATCCATCATACATTTTATGGCAGTCTTGTGTTACTAGGTTCTTTGCCTAG